>JASAND010000049.1:0-114544 GCA_030248195.1 Trissonchulus latispiculum | reverse complement strand
CAAGGATTCCCCCACAGTGATCTGTACTATTCAACTCTTAAACAACAAGAAATTTCAGATGAGGATTTCATAGCAGTTGCAGCAGCATGGAGAAAATACAAATTTAAAACAGTAAGGGATCTCCTAATTTGGTACAATAATTTAGATGTGGGCCCTTCAAGCTACCGAAAAAATGGTAGACTTTTGGAAAACTATGGGAATTGACATGTTCAAAAGTGGGGCTATCTCTCTACCTGGTCTAGCTTACAAGCATATGATGAACAAAATTCCAAAACATACCATTCTTCCCCTTTTCAATAAATTCACTAAACATTGGCATAAATTAATTAAAGACAATATAGTTGGAGGACCTAGCTTGGTATTCCACAGATATCATGAAGCCGGGGTTACTGAAATTACAAATGGGTTCAAAGTTGCTCAAATTTTTGGGTTTGACGCCAATGCCTTATACCTCTGGTGTACAATGCAAGAAATGCCCACTGGTCTGTATGCCGAATGGAAACCAACTGAAGATGGAAAATTCAAAAGGTGGCTACAAAAAGGGCGCAAGGAAGCTATGTGGCTAGAGTATATGGCAAAGGCAATGGGAGTTAGGGTTGAGCATGCTTACAATGGGGGGCAAAAAAGTATAGGAAAATCAAAAGTAGATGGGTGGGTCTCTGAAAAGAACCTAGTCCTACAATTTCATGGGTGTTATTTTCACGGTCATGGGTGCCAATTGGATAGGAATCAGGACCCGGAAGACAGAACGAAGAGAAGAGAAAGGACAGAAAGGGTCTCCCAAGCAATTAAGGATGGGGGTTTCGATTTGATAGAAAAGTGGGAATGTGAATTTGATAAAGATTTAAAAGATACCCCGGATATGCAAGAGTTTATGGAAGAACACTTCAATCTCCCTAAGAAAAGATCAGTCCTTACTTTTGCACAATTGGTTACCCAAATTCAAGCGAATAGGTTTTTCGGATTAGTTGAGGTGGATATTGAGGTACCTGAGGAAAAGAAAGAACATTTTGCAGAGATGACCCCTATTTTCAAAAATGTGGAAATTTCTAAGGAAGACATTGGAGATCACATGAAAAATTTTTGCGATTTGAATGAATTAATGGCACAACCTAGAAGAGGATTAATTGGAAGTTATTTCGGGAAGAAAATTTTACTAGCTACTCCCCTAATTAAATGGTATCTCAACCACGGACTTAAAATCACTAAAATTTATCAAGCAATTGAGTTCAAACCGAAAGCTTGTTTCAAGGAGTTGGGAGACGAGGTTACCTACCATCGCTCTGCAGCTGATTCAGATCCCGATTTGGCACTCAAAGGGGAAATGTTTAAACTTTTGGGAAATTCCTATTACGGTCGAACTATTACAAACTTAGAAAAACACCAGGATGTAAAATATTGTCAAAGATCTGGGGCTAGTAGGGAAGTTAATGGGTGGAGATTTAGAAGACTAGATGATTTAGGAAATGGAATATATGAGGTTCAGTCGGCTAAATCAAAAATTGTTTTCCGTCTTCCTGAGTTGGTGGGGTTCTTCGTTTACCAGTATGCCAAACTTAGGATGCTTCAATTCTACTACGATTGCTTGAAACCCAATTTGTGGCCCGAAACTTTCCAATTGTGTCAAATGGACACCGACTCTCTCTATTTCGCCTGCTCTTCCAAAAACCTAAGTGACTGCGTCCCAGTAATAAATGAGGGTAGGTGGCAAAAGGCACTGAAGGATTTCTTCGTTCAGGACCCTAGCCAAAAACGAATACCCGGTTTGTTCAAAGAAGAATGAACCGGAGATGGGATTATAGCACTTTGTAGTAAAACTTACCTAGCTTGGGGAAAGACGAATAAAGTCTCCCATAAAGGAGTAAGTAAGGCCCTAAATGAGTACACCCCCGAAGATTTCAAAGAAGTTTTAGAAACGGGAAATACAAAATCTGGGGAAAATCGAGGGTTCTTGAATCCAGACAATAAAATGATACAGTACTTCCAAACTAAGGATGCTTTAAGCTATTGCTACCCCAAAAGAAAAGTGCTAGCAGACGGGGTAAGTACGGCTCCTTTGGATATATAACACATATATAGCTGTATCTAGTATTGTGTATTGTATTTGTTTATCCCAACAGTCCTCTTAAGGGCTACCTGTATATATTGTATATATGTATGTTGTATATATTCCTTAGAAAACCCAAAAAAAATTTAAAAATATAAAAAACCCAAAAAACCACTAATGGACCGACGCCGGGTCCCAAGCCCCGGGGGAAGAACTCAGAGGGGTGGTGAGGAAGGAAAAAGGGTGAAGAACACAAGGAAAAGAAGGCGAAAGGGTAGTGACGTCATACAGTACAAACCTATGTTCAAGGGGTGGGAGGGAGTGGGAGTGAAAATTTGGGATTGGGATTCAGGGTCGAAAAGCGGACACTATACTACTTGTGTGTGTTTGCTGCAGCTGCGGCGCCGATGCTTTCAAAACCAATTTTCATTTTTCGTACAATTAATAGCTGGTTAGTTAAGCTCGTTAAGGTGCTGAAAGAAACTCGCTCTCAAGGATATATGCGACAAACATTTGAAAAAATGAGCAAAATCCCCGCCCCAAAAATTTTTCATGGCGTACCCTTTTAGTTAAGGGAAGCTAAGCTTTAGTTACCACTTTAAGAACAGTAAATTGGTAGACAACAAAGTTCAAATCAAACGAACAGAATAATTTGCCGGATCCGGAAGTATTTTTGAAAATACATCAGTTTTGGTGCTCAGGTACTACATAGGAAGCAATTTTTACGTGCGGGTACCTGCGGGCCGGATTTCGCGTGTGCGGGCCGCGGGCCGGAGTGTTGCGGGCCGCGGTCATAAGGTGCGGGCTGCGGGCCGGGCGCGGGCCGGAAAAATCGGCCCGCATACAACTCTGCATCACATTGTAGTGGATCGAAAAGACGCCATAAGCTATGGGATTGATCAAAGCTTTTGCCATATATTCATTCAACCGCTAGTAACTTTTAATAGAAACCGCGTGCATAAGAGATATGCATATAACTTTAAAGCTCTTTTGATGCTCTTTCACTTAGCACATTCAAATTTATGAAATGAAGTTTAAATATAATTTCAGTTTTCTAAGCCAAGATGGTAGCTATCCAATCACGTGGTGTCAGCAACCAAAAAGATAGATTCACTTAGGATTTATCTAAATTTGAACTATTGGTTGTTCAAAGTTCACGTCTCTAGTCCCGATAATGGAAGCGCCCCCTTAAGCAATAGAAACAGAATACCACTTTGACCTTGCTGTCACCTTGCAAAACTCTGCAAACTGGTTCAGTTTTTCCAAAGTTCAAAGGAAGCGAGGTTATTGAGCATCGACGGCTTAAATGCTTTTCTCTTGAACTCTTTGCTACAGCGACAGGGCGCTGGTTTATCTGCTGTACCCAACCAGAGACATATCGCTAGTGATGGTTCTCTGCTTGGGTCAGATCACGTCAGAACCGTCGTCAACTGTGTAATGTTGAACTGAATACTAAAAGTGTACAGTACAGGCGTTTTACAACACAGGGTTAACACTAGGGTTGCACGACATGACATAAAGTATAGGGTTAATTCAAAAAGTTGCCGTTTTCCGAGAAAGAAGCTTGGATTTCTGTCATCACCTGAGTATAGCTTAGTTAAGCCTGGCTCCGACTGTGCCATCGATAAATGATAAACGCTGGAAACGTGGTTCGTTTGCTGTTGCAGGTTAAACAGCAAAGTCAACAATAGTCCCGACTTCGCGACTGCCGTGTTATCAGTTTAGGATCTTGGTACTGTTGCTAAGCCAGCTTAAGGTGGTGATGCCTTTTGGAGACATCAACTTTGAACAGTTTTACTCGTCCATTCCTTAGAGTTAAGAAGCCATTTTTATATCAAAATGGAGCTTAACGTGTTCTCTTTCTAATGCAGTGAACCTAACTTTACTTCTCGGAACTTATTTTTCTGCATTTTCGAAGTAATTTAATTTTTTAGATTTTGTGCAGACTAAAGTAATTTTTTTCGTGGGGCGTCGGCCACATAATACGATTCCACTATCAAACAGCTGGGGACCCTTTTTAAATTATTATGAAACCGCTCTTCGGTATAAAGAAATTAACTAAAATGTATACGCAACCTGGATTTTTCCTACTTTTCCCAACTTTGGCAAGCGACCACTTTAGCTCCAAAGCAGCAACTAAACTAAAAAAAACTAAAACAAAAAACAACTAAAAAGGGTCCCTGGGTATTTTTGTGTAAAACACCATATAAGTGGTACCCCTCTAGCTTGCATAGTAAATGCTCCACAATCGCTGGAAAATATTTGGTCATGTTTTTGCAAAAACTACTTTTTATGATAGCAGCATACGGGATAGCATTTAGAAGATCACAATGTCACGAATAGACGACGAGACCTTCAAATTGACACGTTTAGTTTAATTTTATTAAAGTTTTATTTTAGCTTGCATAGTTCAAGAATGGCGGATTATTTGATTTCTGCAAAAATGACAAGTTTTCAACGCCAAAATGCGTCTAAGAAAAGATCTTATAATGGTTTATAAGATTCTAAATTATTTAACGGATATTGAAGGCTTTTCAGCAAAGCACCTCTAACGTCAAATCATGGCCATAGCCTAAAATTGTATGGAAATTATTTTAAAATTCTGTGCAGATCAAGCTTTTTTCCAATAAAGTTGTTCCTATTTGGAATACTTTACCTCAGAAGTCAGAATATAGTAATGTCAAGTTCACTAGATAGCTTCAAAGATCAACTGTCTACTTATTACTTGTCTATGTTTTTGAAAGGTGTGGCGTCAGGAGCAGTTTGACTACGGCTCTGCCACTACCTCAGATAGCAGGTTGTTTTCCTATTTTTGCGTAGACTTGTTATGTACCTATTGTTTACTTTTGTACCTGTTCCTCTGGCATTAAACAAACAAACATTAAAATAAGAAAATCAGCTATATCTCACCATAGAGAAAAGCCAGAAAAGTACTTCAAAAAGCAAAAATGTAGACCTCAACAAGATCTTTCGAATGAATGTAATGATAGCTATGCAGCTACTGTCTAATTGGCAAAAATCGGCAAAAACGGACTTGATCGGGACGTCAAAGTTTTGAAGCGAGATTACGCGGCGGGTGTTAGAATACTAAAAGAACTTATTTTGGAAAGTTTCATCAAATATCGTCTTGATTTGAACCGTCGACCAATAATATTTGCACAAAAGGAATCACCACCTTAAGGTGCTGGTAATGGTATCATTTTGTGCAGTGCTTTTGTGATGATTTTTCGAAACGCTATAACTCTCGCAATTTTGGGAGTTGGAAAGAGCTTTATACATCGTTTTAAAGTTTATGATCTGTACATTCACATGAGCTTACGAAAATAGCAAAATTAGCAAAAATTAACCAAAATTGCTTCTTGTGCCATGATATGAAGCACATGTGGGGCGTGGGCCGAGGGTCATTTTTTGGATTTGGCTCAACAAGTCTCAATACTACAGAAAATCCGGAAAATGTGCGATGACACGAAATTATTAAACGATTAATTAATACTTTACTAAACGATTTCAGAAAAAATAGCCCTCGGGAAGACGTTTCTTTTGAAGCCTGACCTGGTCGCTTTTCCTTAGCTTTCCCACATTTCTAGAAATCCATGTTCAAAAATTCTTTTCTTGTTATCGCATGTTCAAGTAGAAGATTTGAAATGAGACAGGTACACCTACCTAGCTGTAACAAGCACATTCTAAGCTTTAAAATGATATAAACAATATCCTTGAATTCCAGGAATTGAGCAAACTACAGCCTTTCAAAATTTGCTGCAAATACCCGAACCAGAACCTTAAGTACAGAATGTCACTAGGCATGCTATTAGTTATCAGAGCAAAAACTATGCTCACCTCGCTAATGGTTTACCCCACCCCCCTTTAATTTTAACATTTTGGGCAGGCTATAGTATAAAACCCGGCCTGGATTTTAATTTCTTTGTTTTGGGTCGGAAATAGTATAAAACTCGGCCCGAATTTCAATTTCAATGTTTTGGGCCGGAAAGTATAAAACCCTGCCCGAATTGCAATTTCGAATTTCAATTAAGAATCGACCTGAAGTCTACTCAATCGGCAGAAGACTTGTACTTTAACCGACTATTGCCTGATGATATGTTTGGGTTCAGGCCCCAACACAGTTGTGAAACTGCCTTACAGTTGCAGTTAGCTGACAATTGCAGGAGGAAAATTAATGCAAACAACCAAGTGGGCATTTTAGGGCTGGACCTGTCGAAAGCTTATGACTCTGTAGATCATAGTCTCTTATTATCAAAGCTACGAGCTTTTGGTTTTTGCGATGCAGCGTCAAACGTGAGTCGCAGTTTCCTGGCGCAAAAGACGCAAAGCTTTCAAGTCATTGATACATTGTCAAAACCGGAATTAGTGAAGGTAGGCGTCCCCCAAGGATCTTTGCTTTCACCGTTGCTGTTCAATTTGTTCTATGCAGACATGTACTGGTTACTGCCACACCTGTTATCTCTACGTTACGCTGATAATACCACGCTTATTCGAAGCAGCAACACTATTCCAGCGCTCACAAGCAGTCTGGAGGCTGACTTCGATGACGTCTCCCGCTACTTGGAGAAAAACTACATGACTCTCAATGTAGAGAAAACGCAATTTTTGAAAATATCAAATCAGTCAACCCAGCCAACTTTCCTAAATCTGAAAGGGAAAGATATTTGGTCTCAAAAACATTGAAGTTGCTCGGATTGTCCCTTTCGACAAATTTTAGAACTGAATATATGGGAAATGCGTTTCCAGTAGTTACTACAAAAGCTTGGAATAGAGTGCCTGACAGCATCAAACGCAGTGAAAGCATTAATGTCTATGCAAAGTATATAGAACAAAATATGTTGGATATTTTGTGACCTTTCTGTCGTTGTATGTAAACCAGCACATATACTGCACGACATTAAAAATTATATTATTATTATTATTATTATTAGCCGGTCTGCTTCCCGTCCGCTCATTAAGGATTAGCAGATTCTAGTAAAAGTAAAGAACAGTTTTGTAGGATCAACCACATTATAATTTATACTACAGAACTACTAAAATGAGAAGTTTTAGCATTTTCACAATAAAATCATAAAAAATTTAACTTATTTTTTAATTTTTACACATACAAATTTCTAAGTATACTGCTGCACGTCCGCTCAGGAATACGTAGTGAACCTTCAAATACAGCTCCACTGTAGTATTTCTGTGAAATTTGTCATCGACACATGTTAAAATTATTTGAAATTCATTTTAATATATGTCAGTGCCTAGAAAATTTCTGGTTGAAAACTAATTAATTAAGACTTAAACGGCATCCCAATAAACAAATATATTTATAAATTTGGTTGATATTTATTCGTTATCGCTATTCAAGGATGGCGTCTGAACACCAGGAACTGCAGCAGGAACTATTCTAGTATCAGGTTCAATGAGGAAAAGTACAGAATCATTGGAGTTCAAGGGAGTGCTTGGTATTTTAAGGTTGAGAAATTAATATACATTGAATATTGAATTTAATTAATCCGTTCCTGATCAGGATCTGGTGTACCTATATAAAAACAAGATCTATTTTAGGATTAGCAGAAGTCTTACCGATTTGGCTTGAAGTTAGGTTCTGCGTTCACGTTCGGTGTTATTTCGGGAAAAGACTAAAACTTACATTCCAACTCGAATTTCAGTTTTTTATATAAACCTATTTAGTTTCATTTTGATTTTCAGTTGGCTGCCTAAAATACGTTTACTTTTAGTTTCAGTTTTCGTTTCAAAATAGTTTCAATTTACGTTTCATTTTCAGTGACTAGATCTGAAACCTATAGAAAAAGAAACCCAGTTTTAGTTTCACTCTGAGTGACTGAAGCATCAATACATATCATTCAAGTTCCTACGGTTGTAATTTAGCACTAACCACAGGGGCGTAGGCAGGGGGGCCAGAGGGGGGATTCTCATCCCCGAAACCAATTTGGCCCCCGGACAATTTGTCTTGTCGGGGAAATTTTATAAAAATTTGGCGACGTAGGCGCAAATTTTATTAATTAACTCAGGAAAAACTTGTTTGTACATCAAAATACACTGCTAAATTTTCTAAAATTTCTACAAAATTTGTTCTGAAAAAACTAGGTTTCAATCCTGCCATTTTCTAAAAAGGTCTGGCTTTTCGCTGGGGGCTGCCACCCCCAGATCCCCGACTGTTTTAGTAAAGATCGAACATTTTGCACTTATGATCTAACAAGTATGTAGAAATTGTTGTTCAAAAATCGTTTCAGTAATCAAATTTTTACAGAAATTTAAAGTAGCACAAACCGTATTTATGCGATTTGATAATTAGAAACGTTTTCATTATGACTTTTATTGCAATTTACAAAATATTTACAACTAGACATCCCACGTAGCTGCTACATTTATATACATGTATATACCTCTGAAACTTTCAACAAGTTCAGTTGTCACACCTTATACAAATATAAGTGATCCGAAAAAAGCCTGAAACAAGCTGAATAACGATTTTGAAAAGCCAGGGTAGATGTTAAAAATGTTTGGATGTCCCCCAAACATGTTTCCTGGCTACGCCACTGATTAACCAATTGTCACTTTAATTAAATAAAGAAGCCGCTGCTCACCTTTGTGTGATATCTTCTTCCAGTGGATTATTTGGTATTCTTTGGCCGGGATCTTTTTAACTACCCCCCCCCCAGATGATTTGGGGGGAATAGTTAAATTGGGGTCATTTGTATTAAAATGCTGCTAGTGGTAGAAAGCAAGGTTATGGATGTTACCTGAAGAATTCTGGGGTGTCCACAATAAAAAATGAGTCAATTTGTTTAGTTTTTAAATGTTATAATTGAAAAAGCATTTTGAAAATTTTTAATGGTTCCAGTAAGTTCTATAATTTGAATGCTTCAATCGCAATTAGTATGCATGAACTTAAATAATTTATGAAAAGTTAACCATTAAATAATTTTAAAATTCAACACGTTTTAAAATGCAAAGTTTTTAAAATGTTTAGTATTAGGATAAAAATAGATCAGAAATAATGATTCTGTTTTGTCTGTTCCATTTCTGTATATTACACCGGATCCTGCGGTAACTGTAATGTGAGAATATCTTAGTTTTCAATTTGGGGAGAATAGTTAAATGAGGTCCTTAGAGGAGGAAATAGTTAGAGATCCTTCTTACCCTGTTCTGCCCTCACACAGCGATTCCAAATTTTGAAAAAATACAACATATGAGCATGCCAACGGTATGCCAAGATAAAGTACTTTTTCTGAGGCTTTACAAAATTTGATGTATATTTGATAAAATCGTGATTGTATAAAGTGGAGTGGAGACAGCAGTCCAAGGAGGATATTGAACCTCTGAGTTTCCAATATTGATAACGACCCATGCTACTGAGCTACATTGCGGGCAGTAAGACCAGTTTATTACGCTGATTTTAGCAGATCCTGTTTCCTGCTATTGCACATTGTTCTTAATATACGTCAATTATAATACTCTAGTAATGTAGCTGCATAAATACCCTAAGGACCAGTGACAAGTGTCAAAGCAATTCTGTAACTTTTGAAATTACAAACTTTTCCGCTATTTTGTTGACTTGTGGTATCAGTATGCTACAAACGGTCTAGCCTTCCAGTAAGTATCTGTCTGTATCGAAGAAGTTGCCTATCTTGTTGTCTTCCCTGTTTCAGAAAGTAGACCTATTATAATGATCAGATTGAATCCTTGCTTGGCGCACGATATCACTTGCTGCTCGTAACAATGATTGACAGTGGGCCTAAGGAGACTTAAACTAGTTTATCTAGTATCCTGTCTGTTCCATTTTAGCGCTGGGCGTACCTTAGCGATTAGTATTATCATGGATGTCTACACAGAACTGCTAATTAAATTGACAAATCATTCATTTGTAATTAGGAGTATATACTTTCAGTCTTAGCTAAGGATTGCTTAGAGTTCTGCTGATGTGGGGGAAATGTTGTACTCAAAAGTACTACTACTACATATCTACGTATGCCGTAAGCAACATGCTGTTTCTATTTGCAACCCTCGGCGATTATTGGCGACATTATGCTAATATTCATCGGCTACAAAATCGAGAGTTGTGCAGCACTGAACTTTTAATAAATTTTTGCATGTGTCAGAGTACTAGTATGGGCTTTACTACGTCTGCATACTTCTTGGTTACGCTGCTACAGGGAGTGCTTCTACCGACAGGTACTGTAACGGCAGTGTTTCCAAATATAGACAACGATGTTGTTGTGTTTCTTGTATCGGAGGATCCGTAAACTTAGTTATATGCTTAAAATGTATCGTAGGGTACAGTTGATTTCAGACGATGAAAGTGACAGTCAGAAATTCCTAGAAAGATGAAAACCTATTATGCGATAACTGACAAACAGGTTATCATTTTAGATGTTTAGATCTTTTAGCTAGTTGTTTTAGATATATTTTTGCACAGTTTGTCCGCTTACAGCATATGGAGAAAGATGCTTCGGAAAGAGTTGCAATCTGGCAGAACGATGCACCGCAGTCATAGATGGGACAGCTGAAGGAATAGATTTAGCAATCAGTCAATCTCAAATATTCTGTGCTACCACTGACTGGAGCATATGTGAATACCTCAGAACATACGACCTTTTAAAGAAACCATGTTTTTACTACAGGAGCCCGTTACATAGCGACGGTTGTATTTGTCGAGGTATGTTTTCCACGACTAAAGATCACAAGCTGGTTTTTCTGTAGCACTGTGCAATTAATAATCGTCAATATTTGCAAAAACCGTATTCTGAAGTTTTTGCATTAAATGATACATGAGGCCATGTATACTTCCGCCTGAGCGAACGACTGCGAGATGCCTGCTTTGCTTAATGCATAGTTGGATAATATGGCATAAGCAATACATATAGTTGTCACAGAGAGACTAAGAATGTATGTAATAAGGAGAGTGTCGGTTAGGAGTTTATTGAGCTCCGCTTTTGTGGGGATAGATTCTTTTAGATTATTGAGTAGCGTTTTGTCAGATTGTATGTGCTTAGAATCCTGGCAGCAATGTTTATGGCTACCATCGTACGTAATGACCTCTTCCATATAACGCGAAAATAAAAACTACACTAAATTTATTGCATTTTGCACGGACAATAGCATTCGTTTGTAGTCTGTATCTTAGCTGGTCAGTAAGGTAAAGTTGCGTTCGGAAGCCTGTTCACTTAGGTCATCGAATTGTCTTGTGTGCGCAAAAACGCCTGTTGCGCTAGGGCACCTATCATGTGCGTTAGGGCGCCCAGTAAGTGCGTTAGGACGTCTGAATGTTTTCACGATAATAAAGTGTTAAAAAATTTATGTTACTTTAACTAGGTTATGTTACTATGATACAAGCCCCCTCGAAAATTTGGTTTTAAGGTGCAAGTCCCCTCAAAGTTTTCTAGGGACAAGACCCCATTCGATCCGCCCCCTATGTTGACTGACGTAGCAACGTTGCATTGCACAGGGACGTTCACATTGCATTAGAAACGGAAATGCATATATACTATGTAAGGCACGGACTTGGCTGCTTTTCTATTAGAATTATTGTCTCATAACGAAAACACAAACACAGCAAGAGGTGCCCTAACGCAACACAATCGTGAGTCCGCATTTTAGTTGTGTTTACAAAAGCCATTGTGGCACTTAAGCTTATTCTGACTGATGCCTCTAACTCCCTTTGTGGTAGACAATTAGCAGCAGAAAATGCAGGTCACTAAATGGAATAACTAACAAAAATGTTAATTTAATGCAAAGATGCATTTCGAAAATGGCTGAACATAGTTTGAAATAGCTCGACGGAAAAGAGCATTCTTAAGTGAAAGCTTATGAGCTAAGCTTTCAACGCAGTTGATACAGCCTGGAATCCAAGAAAAATGTAATAACACATGTAGCGTTTTTATAAGCCTAAAGTCGTACTATGTTTTCGCACATGAATGCCTAAAAGGAGAATAATCCCTAAAAAAAGAATCCCCATCCTGCCGAAGACAAAGGAAATTTAAAGAATTTTAACCTATGACACCAACCAATGAGGTATAAATGGAGTAATGGTTTAAATTTTGCGATTTTTCATGCCCAATATTGGCAATAGGGAATTAAGATCTCTTGGCATTCACCTTAACAACCAAAATATGAATGATCCAGCTAACGTGCATTTGCCTTTTCAAAATTTTGTAGCATGCCCCCACCCAGTCGATTGTCTTGTAGCGATACTGAGGATATCAGGGAGTGGTTCGATTCTTATGACCGTTATGCAACTGCTCAAAATTGGAACCCCCAGGATAAGTTGAGAATTTTGCCAAGTTTCCTGCAGGGTATGGCAGCTAGAATGTATGGTCGGTTAACTGTTGAACAAAAGCAGTCTTGTGAAGCAGTTAAGCAGGCTTTCCTGTCGCAGTTGTGCCCCCCAAACGAAGCGTGTCTAAAATGGTGTGAATTGAGAGAGTGCATGCAGCAAACCAGTGAATCTATTTCTTGTTTTTTGGATAAGTTAGAGCGCATGTTAGACGTAGCTCGTCCTAACTTAACTGCTGCAGCCCGTGAAAAGGAACTTATTTTACTATTGCAAAACCAGAGTTTGCCACACATTCGAAAATGTTTACTCAGGCAAAACCCTGAAACTTTGGCGAAAACTCTAGAAATTGCGCGTAAGGAGGAGTTATCATTTAAACTTTTTCCTCCTCAAACTGGTGTTGCTTCCGTAGAGACGTTAGAGAAGCGATTCAACCAAATGCAAGAGCAAAATTCTAAAATTCTGAAGTCAATTGAAAGTTTACAACAAAGACAAAGTGCTTCTCAAAATGTTGCAACAGTTTCTGCTGAAGGTGCAGCTGCACAACGTTTGACACAAATGGAAGCGCAAGTGCAGCAGTTGTCTTTGCAGGTAGGTGAGCTGACTTCTGCTCTCCGTCAGATGGCGTCTTCTCAGGAGCCTCGGATGGGTAATAGGTCCTGTTTTCAGTGTGGTAGGGCTGGCCACTTTGTCGCACAGTGTACAGGTTCTTCTGGAGGTAGCAGAGGTGTGGTTGGTTACAGAGCGCAGTTTTCTGGTAGCAATCGAGGTCGACAGAGGGGTAGAGGCTTTCGCTCTGGTAACTCTGGCTCGTTAAACTAGTTTGCCCCGGCTTAGCTCGAGAAAGTTTGGGGTCAGACACAAATTATTGTTGTTTTTCTAATCGTAATAATCTTCTTCGTCTGGACAATGATTCTCGTCTTTGTTCTTTTTGTTTTTGTATTTGTAGTATGATAACCGCATCAGTTACTCATTTGTCTTCTGTAGATAAGCCGTTTTTCGTTAGAGGTCTACTTGATAGCGTAGCTACGGATATATTAATTGATACGGGGTCCAGTATTTCTATTGTATCTGAGCATTTCTGGAAGCAGTTGCCCAGTAAACCTCCCCTGGAGTCGTCCCTTTGCTGTAAACCTGTTAGTATTACCGGTAGTCCTCTGGTTGTTCTTGGCATAAAATCCCGCGTGGCACTGGCGAGTAAGGACTACGAGGGTTGTTTTTATGTTGTCAAAAACTCTAATTTTAGCTGTGTGCTAGGGACTAATTTCCTTTATGGCAAGCCTTTCGTTTTGGATTTTGACTCCAGGCAACTCATAGATACCACTATCAGCTATTTTGCTCCTCCCTCCTCCCGTAATCTTGATTCTTTTTATGAAAGGCAGCAGAATCGGATTCGAAGTATGGGAAAATCTCTTAAGCAGTTTTATCACATTCCGAACCAGAAGAAACAGATTGTGAAGACGGAAACTGGGTTTGATGAATTAGTTTCCGTGGTGGAAATTAATGAGGATGTAGTGGTAGATCCGTATTCTGAGAAAATTGTAGTTGGCTCAGTAGATTCTATGCTTTTGCAGGAATCTCCGTGTAGTTCTGTTTTGTTTGAGCCTACGGAGTCGTTTCGCAGTCCAAGGGAAGGTCGCGTTGTTTCAGCTAGGGCTTCGGTAGCAGCTGCTCCCCTAATCCCTGTGCGTGTGGCAAATTTATTTGATAAACCTGTTAAAATAAGAAAGGGTGTGCGTATAGGGTCCATTTCTCCTTATCTCAGTGTGAGCAGCTTCCCGTCTGATACTGCAAACCCTGTAGTCTTCGGAGCTGTTGGTCAGTCTCAATCTGATGATTTAGTCGAGTCTCTTCCGGTAGGTGTTAAATTGGATGGGTTAGGTAAACACTTGCAGCAGCCGGAAATAGATCAGCTCAGAGCACTATTGCTGGAGTTTTCCGATAGGTTTGCCAAGAATGATAAGGATGTTGGTAGAACCACTGTTATTCAGCATGAAATAGACACTAATGGTGCATATCCTATTAAACAACAGCACTACCGTGAGCCGGAAGCTCGTAAGCAAGTAATCGAGGAAAACATCAAGACTATGCTAGATCAAGGGGTGATTAGTCCATCGACTAGTCCTTGGGCAGCACCGATTGTGATTGTTAAAAAGAAGGACGGCACTGATCGTTTCTGTGTTGATTTTCGCCGTTTGAACGATGTCACCCGAAAAGATTCGCATCCAATTCCGAGGGTTGATGAGTCCCTAGACGCGTTAGGCTCAGCCAAGTATTTTACTTGTCTGGATCTTTGTTCGGGCTATTGGCAGATACCTATGGCTGAGAAGGACAAGGACAAAACGGCGTTTGTGTGTCAGAGTGGCTTGTACCACTTCAATGTAATGCCTTTTGGTTTGTGTAACGCGGCAGCTACTTTTCAGCGAATGATGCAGTTTGTTTTGAGAGGTCTTCAGTGGAAAACTTGTCTCGTGTACATCGATGACATTATCGTATTCTCGTCCACATTTAGTGAGCACCTTGAGCGTTTAAGAGAAGTTTTACAAAGGCTCCGCGATGCCAACCTTAAACTTAAAGGGAAAAAGTGCTCGTTTTGTCAATCTCAGGTTGTATATTTAGGTCACTTAGTATCGGATGGAGGTATAAGACCGGGTCCGACCAAGCTGTCAGCATTGTCCAAGCTAGAACCGCCTCGAGACAAGAAAGGTGTCCACAGCTTTCTTGGCTTGTGCTCGTATTATCGCCATTTTATTCCTAAGTTAGCAGAAATGGTGGCTCCTTTGACAAAACTGTTACATGCCGGAGTAGAATTTCGATGGGACGAAGGAAGTAAGAAGGCTTTTGAAACTACTAAGGCATACCTCCTGAACAATCCAGTTTTGAAGCGACCCGATTTCTCAACAGACTTTGTTGTCTTCACGGATGCCAGCAACGAAGGTCTTGGCGCGGTTCTATCACAGGAGATATACGGTGTCGAACATGTCGTTTCCTATGCAAGCAGAGCTCTTCGTCACAGCGAGCGAAATTATTCTACCATTGAAAAAGAGGCTCTCGCTATGCATTGGGCCGTGAAGGAAAAGTTCCACCCTTACCTTTATGGGCGAAGGTTTAAGATCGTAACTGACCACTGCCCGTTACAATGGATTCGATCTGTTAAAAATCCTAAAGGCCGGCTAGCTCGCTGGGCTATGGATTTGGGCCAGTACGATGTTGATGAAATAAGTTATCGTAAGGGTTCCAAAAATCAGAATGCTGATTTCTTTTCCAGGCATCCTATTGTAGCAGCCGTCACCGCCCAAGAGTTGAACGGCGTTAGTGTTGAGGAGATTAGGGAAATACAGAGACAGAATCCGTACTGTAAGCGTATTTTCAACCATCTGTCTGGGCCTGTAAATGAGCGGAGTAAGGAATTTTCTGATTTTTGCCTAGTGGACGGTGTGGTTTACAAGTACAGTCGTAGGCTTAAGAATAGGAGATTGCTGGTTCCTGACAGTTTAAGGAGGAGGGTTTTGGAAGAGTTTCATGATTCACCCTTGGCTGGTCATTTTGGTGTCAGACGAACGTTGGGGCGACTAACGCCGCGGTTTTTCTGGCCTAGCATGGTCCGCGATGTTGAAAGCTGGCGTCGCCAATGTTCAGTTTGTCAGCAAATGAAAGTTTCCAACAGTCCCAAGGCACCTTTAGTCAACATACCTGTTACGGGGCCGTTTGATAGAGTTGGAGTAGACGTTATGGGTCCCTTGCCTAAGACACAGCGGAAGAATAGATTTGTCGTTTCTTTTATAGACTACTTCACTAAGTGGGCCATGTCTTTTGCTGTGCCTAAAGCAGACGCTCTAACAGTTTCCCGCCTTTTGGTGGAAGAAGTTGTTTTGCGTCATTCTTGTCCCAAAATTTTGCAGTCAGATGGTGGTAGAGCGTTTATGTCAACTGTTTTGGCTCAAACCGCGCAGCGGCTAGGCATCAAGCAAATGCATTCCACGCCATATCACCCCCAGACGAATGGTTTGGTGAGCGGTATAATAGGACGGTCTCTGAAACTATAAGCACACTTCTGGGTGGCCATTCTAGAGCTTGGGATAGAGTACTACCATATGCTGTCTTTTTCTACAACAGTGGCAAGCAGGAGTCAACTGGCGTAAGTCCGTTTCAGCTGCTGTATGGTCGGCTTCCTGGGCTTCCCCTTGATTTAGTTGTGGAGGAACCTTTGGATAGGGTCGGTTCAACATCCGACTACGAGCACTTGAGGCGTGCACTGCAGGTTGCTAGGAGAAAGTGTAATATTAACATTGAAGGCGCTCAGCGTCGTCAAGCCGACCAGTACAATTCAAGCAAACCGCGCGAAACAGTCTTCGAGGTTGGTGATGCTGTGCGCGTTCGCAATTTCCAGCGCCGTAAATTTCAGCCTCGGTGGAGTCGTACTTTCGTTGTTGGTAGGCAGACGTCTCCTGTGAATTATGAAGTCGTCGACAGTGATAGCGGTGAGAAGAGAATTGTCCACGTGAATAATCTCAGACAGGCAACCTAGCTAGAGTCTGGTAGCATTTCTTCTGTCTTCTTTGGCGCCAACACTTCTTTTCGTTCTTTCCTTTTCTTCTTGCTCCAGTTCTCGCAACTAGGTATCTCACACGTCGCACGCTCACTGCTGCTTGCACGTTTCCAACTGTCTGGACGGTGCTTAGAGGTTGGTGGAAGTGTCCGCTGAGGCGTCCTGGCTTCACTAAAGGCTTTGATTAGCTTCGACTGGTCTCTAGCACGTCAGTCATTTGCTGCGTACGTTGTGCACATGAAATTATACGGATGTTAACTTCGATGGTGGTTGCAGCCAAGGTTTGTTTCGGGGTACTCTGGCCCCAGTACTGCCCTTGATGTGAACACCATCGATGTTTTCTGTCGCTTTTTGCAGTAAACTTAATAAGCGTTTTTTTGAGATTTTTGGTAGCCACTCCCGTAATTGGTCTCCCCGTGCCGCGAACTGCTATTGCCAATTAGTCGGGCACGATCTGGTTATTGTATCGAATATTATTTTTAACATTGTTACTCCATTTATGCCTTATTCCTGTTCTATACTATTGTTTTATGTACTGTATTCTTCTGTTCGGGGGGAGGAAATGTAGCGTTTTTATAAGCCTAAGGTCGTACTATGTTTTCGCACATGAATGCCTAAAAGGAGAATAAAAAAGTAATGAGTTCTGTACCAGTACTGAGAAGATGAAGTTTGGTTAGCATATAGTTAAATCAATGCGTGCCTTGCATAGCTATTAATTTTGGAACTATGTTATGTGACTATTAAAGCCTATACAATGAGTGGCACTTAAACCGAAGACTATCTCTCACTGAATAACCGTTGCAACACATATTTGGTAGGAATTGATTGACAGAAATGTTTATAACATCGAACGAACAACTTGCACTCTGCTTACAGTATCCTTGCGATGATTAGTCATTGTCTGATGGGAATTTATATTTAGATGATCCTATTATCCTTAACAGTGCCCATTGGTATCGTGCTACGATCAGCTCAAGTTGTCATGCTGAATGTAGCCAGCACAGTTTGGTGTGCAATTTTGAAAAGTGGGAAGACGACTTTTATGGTCAGAATTTAACCTCTCCTATGCTAATGGCACTTTTTTCGGATGGGCGATGCAGTGAATCCGAACCTAATCTAAATCCTGATATGGGGCTGTACTGGCAGACTTGGAATGACAGTTGTTTTCAAACAACAGAAGCCAATCCGTCCTGTGGCACATTTGAGTTGGGCGTTGTCAGATTTTGCCGCTGCATCTCGGGCCAGAAGACAGGTACTGAAAATTGTCTCGCATAGTTTTGACGAACATTTCACAAAACTACATGTATAATTCACAGTACGTCACCGGCAAATTGTTTAAATTTATGACGTAAGAGACTGGATCCAGCAGCAAAATAAAACAGGGATGTTCAAGTGGTAGTGTGTGTCTCTCTGCGGACCAGAGGTGCCTTCTTCGATATCCAGACGAAACAAAACATTGCATTGTATTCTGATTCCTCTTGAATTCCAGCATTGCCTGGTCTTCGTTTGGTCCGCTTTTAATGATCCAAACAGAGCAGAATAGATATAAGTATGATAAAGGTTTAACAGTCACACACTGTTCCCCAATTATACCTTAATCATAGCGATTCCATTTATTTGTGTTTTGAATATAGTTTTTCATTTATATATTTTATTTATATATATTTTTCATTTTTGAAGGAGGCACTCACAGCGCAGCAGTGGAATATGAACTGTCAGTGAAACAGATGTTTTTTCTTCATGACAACGCAAGTTTCAGCGGTAGTCAGTTACAGTTCCGACATACTAATACGTTTGTTATGTAATTAGTATTTATCTAGTGGCACAAGCCAGGTAAAGCTTTCAACATTAACAAGTTCATGCAAACCAAAAGTATGTTCTTAGATGCCAAGGTGAATGTCTAATATTGTCTAAGCACTATCTAGGCCTTCACTATAAAATGATTGTTTAGACTCCGATCAAATCGATTCCGCGATCGCTGTGAACAAACCTAGTACCTGGTGGCATTATGCGTTGCCATTGGCTATCGGGATATTTATTTCAATCTCCACCGGCTACATGTGCTTGTTCCAACGCAAAAATGGTAAACTTAGAAAAAAAGGACATAAAAAATAATTACTGTGAAGCTATGAGAATTAAATATTAAAATGTACCCTGACTGGTTAATAGTTTATTAAAATCTATGCCCAAATCTATTCGAGGAAAACGAAAGTAGCCATTAAAACCAGAAAGAACATGGAAGAACTCTTTTTAACGTGTCGTAAAAATCACTAAGTGGATGAGGAATATAAGGCGAACAAAGATAAGGTCAATAATGGTAACGAAAAATCCCTTTGCCTTTAGTTATAAAACTGCAGATATAACGCTTCATTTAGTAGTTAATAAATAAACTAAATAAACTAAGCTTTATTTAGTACTAAACTTTTTTGTTTAGTAGTCAAACGATGGATGCAAATCAAAGCTGCTGCCAGCAAGGTGAACCTTCCTCTCAACTCGGTATGCTCATATTGCAAAATGCTAGTAATAACAGGTTCAGGAAACCGCTCACAATTGTGGCACCGAGACAGCTTATTGACACTGACAGAAATTATGCATCAACCATTCATTCCATTATGAAAAATTAATTAACCTTCTACAAAGGGTTTTGCATAGGACGTTTATTTTCAATCGGTTTGGTAAATGCGAATACTTTTGATTTGCAATGTATTTTGGAAAGTTTGGTAAGTACTGAATTTATTTATTTTAAGCATAGTTAAGCATTAGTAAGTTATTAAGTATGTTATAAGTGCAAGTGCATCGCGTATCTATATAGACTACTGAAGCTTTATAGAGCTTACATGAAGACTTGCAAAATGTTACTTGATCATTTTCAGCTGAATAATTAGCCTACGAAGTAGTTTTGCCGTTTTTAACATCAACTGGTTTCGTTTGCACCTACATATCTTCTACTCAAAATATTGGTTTATGCAATATCAATTTTTGGTTCAAAGCATATAGAATACCTTTTTTTGATAGCCAACTTTGATCAGTAATAGTAGCATTATAACTAGAGCTGAAACTTTAAAGGCTTATGTGCTGTGCTGCATTGCAAGGTTATCTGCATAACACGAACGAAAATGTTTGGTTTCAACCGCTTCCAGCATTAAAGATGGTACCAGATGGTAGATTAGCAGAAGGTTAACTATTGTATTCTCATCTAAAAATCGAACTTAGCCTTCTGCTATTCCGTTGCCATTCTTAAACTGTTATGGTGCAGTCCAGGGTTATACATATGAGCCGATTTCTGGTAGGGTCAACCATAATTTGGACAACCTTCAAAAATCGACTTGCCTGAAACTTGCTGAAATTGTAGTAACCCAGCGTAAAAGGAAAATCTCCACATGTTAAAACACAACTCCGTATATTCAATCAACAAGTTATAGCCAAATTTGTGAATTTCGACTCTGCCCCTAACGTCGACGTGTGACTTCACCTACAAAAATTGAGTTCATCCCGATAGAGTAGACGCAGACAGCTCAACTTTTAACCAGACGGGACCGCAGATGCTGCACCTATCCGTGTAAATTTGGGCCGTTGCAGCGAACACACCTTCTCTTAGTCCTCCGAACTCAGTGGGCGCATAACCACATTTTTGGATCTTTGGATTTTTGCATCCTTATAATTCCTTAGCACCACTCAAGTTTTATGGGTATTATTCCCAGTATGGTACCAACGTCTATGCAAAAAGTTAGCAAAATCCCAAGCCCACTTTTGAGATATGGCCATTCAAAGTTTGAAATTCAATTCAATTTTCAGCCAAAGCATCGATTATGACAACATTTCACTAATGAAAAAGACATAAGCGTAATATTGTGCACACATGTACCAGATACCATAGACAATGTTTCGGGCACGTTTCAGCCAAATCGGAGAAATTTTAATTTTTTTTCGAGTTTTCAATCCTCTATCACAGACCGAAAAATCAACAAAAATAAAATTTCGCAGATTTGGCTGAAACCTGCCTGAAACATTGTCTATGGTGCCTAGTTTATGTGTGCAAAATATTACGTCAATATCTTTTTTCATATTTTGTTGGCTATAGGGCCAAAGTTGACATAATTCGGTGTTTTGACTGAAAACCGCTGATTTTTCGAACTTAGAATTGCCATATCTCAAAAGTGGGTCTGGGATTTTGCTCATTTTTGCACTGGATGTTGGTACCATACAGATAAATAATATTTATGAAAATTGCGTGTCGGGGGGGGAACATCACTGGCAAAGTGGGGGAAACCAATGGCCCACCCTGCTCGACTGGCATAAGATAGAGATACAAAATCTAGGGCAAATGAAAGTTCAAGTCTTGTACTTTAAGATCATAATACAAATAACCGTTTCTGTCGATTGAGCCTTCGTGTGGCATGGGTCCGAAGTTGACACCCAAAAATTGTCCAAAAACCTAAGGATTTTTTCAAATTTTCTAAGATGATGCCAATTACTGGTAATAGTTACAGGAGTCATTTTGTGCATGAAGGGGTTTGTGGATGTGCTCTATAACGTGGGCTAGTCGGATTTTCGCTAGGTCACACGGTTGAGAAATAGTGACCATCTGTTCTTCCCCCACACTTTTTCCACCAGAGGGGGGAAAAACAACGGTGTGCTTTTTTTCCCAGCAGTTTAGTTTTTTGATTTAAGCATTAGTTATTTACTCATTTGAACTGTTATGCCCCCCCCCAATTGACCTTCCCCTGTGGAGGAATGTTGGCAAATATTCCCATGGGGGCAAATCATGCGAATAACAAGAAAATTAAGGTCCATAAACAATATTTTTGCGATATTATGAACTGTGGGTATTCCAGTGAGTTTCATAAGTGTGGATCTGCAGAAGACTACACCCGAAATGGATGACCACTGAACACTTTTGTGCGATTTTGCCACCCATCATAAATAAAACCCTCAATTTTTCTTGCAGGTTAATAATGCAAAATGTGTATTTTATCATTGCAAGTTAACACAGAAGACGATTTATTTATAAATTACAGGAGAAGATAAGGCTTTCCAGACAAAAAGCTTAATTTCCTAGAAGTGTTGTTCTATTATTAAGTTTGGCTTACCTGATGGATAAGATTAAGCCAGGCTGCTGGCAACGAATTTTTGGAAGAAGATTTTGCGTATTATGCCTTTATATGTTGTTTAAATGCTGTTATGGTGATAAAGGAACGAAATTTGGTACCTTCTTTTTCCCCCACTTGTGGGGGATAAATATGGTCTATATTGAGGCTAGCTCACTTGAAGTACAACCGAATACTGATTTTACTGGTGGTATAGAAAGTACAGGCCAAGCTCTACATACTGGTACATAAACCGTCTGGCTAGCTACAGTCTGTAGCGAGTAGTAACCTTATTTCGAAAATCGTTGTTTTCCCCCTGACTGCATATGTGTAATCTATGCTAAAGAAAAAGAGATTAGAAATGCTGCTGAGGAGTATTAAGGGGGGGGTCAAACCGATAGTCACAGATTTCGCTCATTTACACACATAATGTACCCCCATATGTTCTTAAAAACAAGACAAAATATTAGTGTTCGAAATCAAACGGTGACAGAGTTACCAGGTTCAAAGCTGTAACACTTGAAAATTCCGGTGATGAGCCCTGCAAGGTCAGGTGGAGACAGAACGCTATCGTTCAACACCAAATTAAACCTTACGAGATTTACAAGGCCGGCGCTACCGCGCACATGTATCTTGAGTCTGCCTGCCTACTTTGAGGCTACACCATAACTTTAACTCATTTTATCTTGTACAGACAGCATTTGCAACCCATAGTTCTATGAGAAAAGTTGCTCCTCGTTCCATTAGCTATCGATTGATACCCAATTTGTCTATTTTTGAAAAAAAAATTAAAAATTGGAATTTTCCACCTACAAAGATCAAAGGCACCGCCACAGCAGCCATGTTCAATATTGACGCATTTGTTTTGGCCACATTATGTGACAGATATGGCTGTATGAATCTGCCAAGTTTGGTGATTTTTTGCCACATAATGAGTGGTAATTATCAAAAGAATGTGAAAATTATGAAAAAATGGCCATTTATACCAAAATTTGCTGTTTTTGTGGCAAGTTTCTTGAGCTTGCTATGGCTGATAGAAACTTGCGAATACATTCATACGACGTGTTTTTATGCGTAGAATGTAGCTATCTATTGGCCATTTCTGTAGCTTTTGCCAATCGTTCAGGACAAGCAAAAGAGTACTGTAGGTCCTGTTTTTATAGTCCAAAAACGCTGGATTTTCCAAAATTCTGACTTTAAAAATTCACCAAAAATCCGCCACTCAACAGAATTGCACCGAACTAGACAGCTGCACTCTACAATATGTCTTTGAGATATGTGGAAAGTTTCAGGGCTGTATCTTTCATACAGCGAAAACTTTTTCTGTCACACACTTTTTAACCTAACTTTTTTTATTTTACTATGTTTAACACATGTCAAGGTCACTTTTGAAGGGCTCTACAGAACGACAGAAGCAGTATTACGCAAAACGCACTTGTCTTGTTTTGTGGACCCATGGGGACTACAAAATATGCGAAAATGAGCAGAATCGGAGATGGTCGAAAAATCGGCGAAAAAGTGATCTCCCCCTTAACCAATTGCCTACAAGGTTATTTTGGATGCTGTGGGTGAAAACTGAGGGTTCAATAGGTAACAAATATGAAGCCAACCTTTACGATGTGCTACAGATTCGGTAAAGCAAGTTAGGTGCGTTCACTCGCTGAACACTATGGCTGATTCATACAAGTATTCGGTGGCGTACCGAAAGTATAAGTCTGATAAGTATTTATTGAAGGTCGCTTTCGCTAAACAAGTTTTGAAGCTTGAAATCAATAGCCTGATTGGTTCGAGTTCCATATTACTGCCTACTGTTGGACCAGCGGTGTGTGCCTTTCTGGTGTTGGAAGCTTACTTTAAGTTCCCTGTCAAGGTTATTAAAACAGTAAGAAATTTGTTTTTTAATACATATGAGTAAATTCTTATATGAGCTTTTTCCTTTAGTAAGTGTATGCCAAATTACAGTTATGATTCTGAATTTGTGTTTCCATAACTAAAATGTAACTTAGTAGGATTTGACTAACTTTAAAGAATTCTTATTCATCTCGGTTTAGATGCGGCTACAAAGTAATCTTCCATCGGTTACAGTATGCAATGCAAATCCGTTTTGGAAACGTCGTGTCAGTTCATCCGTAACAGGCCGAAGATTGGTAAGTTTGCAATGAATAACTTTAGACATAACTATCTGCAAAAGTTTTTGCCTTTTTCTTCATTGCCTTTTCCTCAAATCACTTTTCGTTCATGTGTTCATCAGTCCCAGCAAATGGACGAGTTTGCTTCTAATCAGACTCTCTGACATGACCACTTCCGTGTTATTATTGCAAATTACATCAGAAGTCGGGTTCTGACTGCTTCAACACAATTAATACATGCGTTGTATGTTCTACAGTCTTCAGCAAAATTACTACGCTTTTCTCTGTGGTACAATTTTACAGCCTCAACGCTTAAAGCGGAAGCTCTGTTGTTGATATACTGTTAGTGAATCTACTGTCAAGGAACGTGTCTTTGAAACATCCGAAATTTAAAACCGACTGTTGAAATAGTTATTTCTTTCAAGCGTGTAGTATAGTCGGTAAGCTTACACAAAAAGCTTTTGTGAAAACGTTTTTGAACAACAATGCAAACATCAAACGAAGTTGTTATACTAAATTCCATTGTTACCTAAAGCTGGATTGCCATTTCAGTCGGTCATGATTTCTGCATGGTCATCGGTAGCTCTGCAGATGATGAATGGTGAATTTACTTACGAGGAGTTTTCAAATGCATCAAGTATGTTCAATGAAAATTATGCCATTAAGTACTGCTCCAACGTAAGTCAAGTGACGATTTTCAACCTCGAGCAAGTGCGCAAGAACAGGTTCATACCTGATTTTTTGTTCTGGGAAACAGTCTAGAAGTTTCCCTTTACTACGAATTATTATTCCACAAGACGGCTCGTGTGGCTACAGTAGCGTTCTAAAAGTCATTGTTGGCTTGACGCTACATAAAGGTTTTTAAATGAACGTAAAAGTTCAATAACTTGAAAAGTAATGTTAATGGAATTTGCACACAGTGGCTCTACGATGTGCAACTATTTATAGAGTATGTACCACCGTCACCGTTGTGTCCATCAGGCTGGATCCGAGGAGATAGGGCGTGCTACCTAGTACCTGCTGAAGTGTTAACCATTGATACTGGTTTTACCTGGAAGTATGTAACGTCTGTGACAGACCATAGCCAATCGTTTGCGCAGTAAAGGTTTATGCACAGTAGATGTAATGGATGTCCTAGACAAAGATTCATGGCTATGGCATATCGGTGTACTGGACAAAGAATCATGGTTGTGGCATGCCATACAAGAAGTTGTATAAGTGAAATTTTAATGGATTACCGCAAGATAAAATTAATTACACTTGCAATTTCCATGTTCAGCTTAGGTTTAGTACCCAAGAAAGTAACAAAGGGTGCGCAGAGTTAGTTTTGAAGTTGATGCAATTAAATGTAGTCGGCAGAACGCGCGAGCAGTTTCCTTTATAATTTCCTCTGGACAATTTTGTATGATTTTGCTTTGTTCTAACATTCACTGCTCGCCTAAGTTACATTCCACTAACTATGTTTGCTAAAAATTTTCAATTAATCGTTGTTTTTCTAAAACATTGATAACTTTTCATTCTTCAAACAAGATATATTTCCTAGGCACACGTCTAGGAGACGCTATAGTTCACTAGCTTCACTCAACGTGCACAGGCTGTAGACGGATTGTATGGATACAGCATATCCTCTAACACTGGTGTTGCAGTTGTTATCGGTGAACCGAACGATGTAGAACTATTATGCCAAAGATGTGAGCTAATAGAATATTACCTTAGATTTTCGTCAATGGTATATCGCATCTCAACAATTCTCATTCAAACAAGTTGCAAAACTAGCTAAACGCTAAACAGTATTTGACCAAATCCAGTTAAATTCAATTCAATTAAACAAGCAACAAAATAACAATGATGACAAAAGACATGTGCAACATTTCTGCACAGATCTATAGTATCCATCAAACAGGGTTCGACGCAGTTTCTCCTTATTAGTTAATAGTGAATAGTGACGCTGAATTTACCACCAAGCCCTGTAGTGAGTCATACTCTTGCATTACACGATTATGAAATAAATTTTTTATCATTGGGCCGGTTATTTCGCGGAGTTCTAATCTGAACCAAGGACCTTTAGTTATTTCTAGGCGAGTCTTGATGCTGAAATGGGAAAAGTTCATCACCATCCAAGTCAATTTTGTCAAATTTTGTAAACTAAAGCTAAATCTTTAAATTTTCTTCTATTGGCTAAAGACGTGGTGACGTGTGTTCAGCGCTCAGCATAATCCAAGTTGAGATTTTGTTGCAAAGAATGCGTGAACGTTTTCTGAACTTTCTCAACTAAAGAAATATCTTTCACTAGATAGGGGTTCTAAACTTCACTGGCAGCTTTCAAAATAGGTCTAAGAAATACAGTAAAAAGTTTGAATTTAATGTATAGATCCTTCATTACAAAACAGTTGTTAATCGCAAGGCACAACGAAAACCCTTTCTTAGCGATTACGGCACAGTGATAAAAAAATTTAAATTAGTGTTTACACAAATACACAAATCTCTAACAACACTGTCAGTAGTCGACTCGACACCATCTACAGTATACTTAATTAGCTGAGTTACATGAAGAACCTCAGACTTATGCGCAATAACCGGTAACTGCCAAATATCCAACCACTCATGACTGATGACCAAGTGTCCAACCACGTATAACTGCCAAATGTCCAACATAATATAACAATCGTTAAACCATCAAATATAATATATAATATAATTTGAAACCATCAAATATAACCAACTATGCACAACCTTACTTTGCAAATTAGCGAATATACGCCGTCAAAGATATTCCGTTGAATTAATGCTGGCTGTTTCAGGCAAAAGCATTAACTGTATATTTCATTTATTTCGCAAGTTTCTTTTACGCAGTTTTCAGTTACTCGCGGCTCATTTACACTTAGTTTATTGCGTATAATTATAATGAAATTTTGGGTCAAAAAACGGGTAAAAAACAAAAAAATTGTTAACCGACGCTTCAAGTGGTCCCGAAAATTAAAACATGAAGACAAAACTTTTTTAACAAAAAACAAATATTTTTTATCAGTGACCTGTTGAACAAGTGCCGAAGATCAGAGCATTTTGAAAAAATAAAACAAGACTTAGCTGAGTTTCTTCGTTGTTGCGGCATCCTGTGTGCTTTTAGAGGCAAAATTTTGCAACAAAAGAAATTTCTGGGTCAGACATTGTGGACAAAACCCACATAAACCGATACTTGGGAAATCTTTTGAAAATTTTCAAAATTTGAAGTTATATACAAAATTTTCCTCTCGTCATGAAGATTTGGAAAATTCTTAATGTAATCGGTCTCTGATGGATATCAAGGGATGTAATCACCGTTTTCTATTGCGTCAGACTCTTGTTGTGTTAGCAATTTGTTTAACGTGACGTTAATGATAAAACTAGTATTTTTTACAGGAGCAGCTGTCTTGTATTTCACTGTATGGTTAAATTTTATTTTTAGTCAATACAGAGCCGAAAACTTTTGCCAACTCCAGCATCCAAATTCTCATCTCCCAACTTTCGTAGACTTGGATCAGTGGATGGACTTTTATACAATATTGTGAGTCCAAAAATGCAGCAATCTAATTCGTTTCCACATTGAATACGTTGGATCCTTCTAAGCAGTTTTATGCAAATAGCACCCAGTGGTATTAATACATTCGACTAAACATGGCATGAACGTTCACGGTATGTTTCTTAACACACTTAGTTTGCGCAAGACCAAGTTCCTAAAGGACATCAGGTGTTTATCAAGGAAAAGCAGTCTATCACACCAGTATGCTGTATGTCGGATACACATTTTGTTTTTGCAGTATTATAGACCGCTTCCAATTGTAGGACTAACAATGACTATTATGGAAGAAAAATGTTTAAACTGTGGGGATATGAAGCCGAAGTTTGGTTGTCTCCAACATATGTCATAAGCGAAACTCATTGGGTAGCTTCCTGGAACGTTAGCTGTATTCTAAAGTAAGTCATACCAAGAGTACATAACACATAAGAGTATGACAGCAACACACTCTATGCATTATAGTGGTAACATATCCTCAGCACGCTAACCACGCATCCCTCTGGCCAACTGGACCCTAGTGAATTAAAGAATTTCCATCTCTATGCCCATGTGTTAAAGCTGGAATTAGACGCAAATAATACGCACCCGTTGCTTGTGTTTTCAAGCTTTATGATATAAGTTTCTAGCGAGTGAGGTATCCCAGTTTCGGCAGGGCACCAATTTGGGACCGGAGTCACTAGGGTCAAATTTACCGGGTGTCGTTAGCGTGCAGGGTCTACCCTATTCCGCTAGCAAATAGTACCTACCCTTGAAAACATCCTGTATTTTAACGAAGTCTACAGCTAAAGGAGCAAAAATTACTGGTTTTTGCAAACTTTAGCCATACATCGTAAATAAAATTTTCAACATTTTCCTGGTATTTTTCCTGAAAAATTAAAAATCACTTGCTTAAAATCTGTTCTGTTAAAATGGTCGTGAGTCTCCACTTTGTTTTTTTCTCGTCGAAAGGGTCTACCTTTTTGATCTGTCTATGTAATCCATATTTCCACCTTATATTATCCCTTGTCTTCCTATGATTGTAGGTTCAGAGGTTCTGTGCTGTGTAGAGTAAAAATGGTAGCACCTATTCATGAAACTGGCGTTCTACTATTGCTACTTTTGTTTAGATTTGTTCAATTTGCTAGTAAGTGGGAACCCATTAACGCGACAATCTTTTTCACAGAAGGTCTACACGGTAATCGGAGCACAGTTTGTCTACACTCTGACATGTATTATGGCACCGGGGGAGGAATTTTGAAACATTGCGCTCCAGCATTTTCAGTGTTGTGTCAGATTCAGGATATCAGTGATAGTGTTTGCATTAAAACAGGTAAGGTCTTATGAACAGGTAGTTTTGACAAACAACGAAATGTCATTCGTTCCACCTTTGAGCTTGCGTTTTTCATGTTGTCATACAACCTATTTCGCATTTAGGTGAAGCTACAGTGCTGAAGGATGGCCCCGAAATTTCATTAAGAGGATTACTGGATGGCTTGACTATAGGAAACACCGACGTTAACGAGTTTCTGGAGCAACTTTATATTGGCCTGGAGAACATTGATGATGCGCAAATATACTTATACTTTGACAATATCGTAAGGAAATTCCTAAAATATTCATTTGTGCATGTCAGCCAGCTTCTAGTAGTATTCTTACATCTTAAGCATTTTCAGTAATTAGAAGTAGCGGAGATAAGGAAACGGGAACAGCGGCATCCTTTTAGTCAACCTAAGATATGAATTAATAGTCTAGTTACATAGCTGAAATTCTGTTAAACATTAAAGTCTTTAGGAGCTCTTTGAAATTAAATGCTATAAATAAAATTAATAACTGATTAGGACGTAAGCGTGAATAAATAGATGCACCAAAATTTGCCAGCCCATGAGCAGCCAACACCGCACAACTTTAGTAGCGCAAATTATAAGTCCATTATTACTTATTACTGCCTGAATCTTAGCGGAAATCTATGGTTGAGTATTTCTATCAATTTTAAATTTTCAGTTTAATTATGTTTAGCCGATTACAATTAAGCTTAACATATTATGGTCTATTTTTAATATTAGTTGGAGCTAATTGCTGTGACTTTTGTGTTGGGTGTTGTTTGGACCGCCTCGTATTTGTTAGATTTTGATTTTGGTATGGAAATGTTAATTTGTTATGTTTACAGTTTCCTGTTTTCACTCAAAATTGTATTGGTGGTCAGTGTATGCCGAATTCATTAGTTCGCAATCCACAACATTTCATATTCTATAATTTCGTGTATTCAATTGTATATGACCTGTGGGTGCTTGGTTGTGTGCAACTTTTTTCATTCTTTAATTAGGCCGATCAAATATCATTGTTACTACTGCAATGCCGCAGCTGAGGAAAAAGAAAAATGAAGAAAATCAGAACTTTTTAAACAAATAAAAAAGGAAAATGTTCCTTGAATTTCATAATTTAATTAATTTGACTAATTAAAGTAATGCTGTACTAGTCTAAACTATTAGCAACACTTGCGCTTTCATCTATGCTCAACGTACATATTTTCGCTTTAACCATTTGGTTTATATAATTGATGCTGATCTTAACTGGCGCTATTGAAATTTTCTTCTTTCCCAAGAAAAAGAAGATTTTCTCCCCTCAAATAACAACATGTCTCTAATATTTAATAACTAAGATAACACTAAAGTAATTTATAGGTTAAAATAGCCACTGGGAGTGCGCTACGCAATCGCGAAGAATTTACTAACTACATTAGGCTGTTTTCGGACGTATTGAAAGCTTTGCTGCTGGGTGGAGACAAACCGTTAAATCCTTTGTTAGATATGACTACAATTGACAAATTCGTCCTCCACTGCGAAATTGGCAACATGCCATGTAATCGGTAAGACACTAGATTTGTGACTATAACCAAGGGTTCAGCTAGTGACTAACCATTTGTTCGTACTTCAGTTGTTTGTATTTCATTTGTTCGAATTCATTAATGTTTGCATGTAATTTCTTCATTAATGACAAGTTCTCGATATTTCGTAAATCCAAAAGAAACATAGAGCCGTGTCGAAATCACAATTTCGACAGAAAATAAAATCAAAAGGAAATAAAAAAATCATTTTTCATATAAAGACTGGGGTTTGAAGTAGATGTAGGAGTGTGTTCACGTACGACAATTTATAGCATCGGAATTTGTTACTGTTGACAATACTGAGCTCAGTGTCGGTGCCATATCCTAAAGTTCTCTCAGTTTCTCTGATATGTGCTGAAACCGGTAGTTTTAAGGGCTGTTGTATATTTATCCTTGCAAGCGTTTATTCTCGTTTCCCGTTTTAAGTAAAATGTCTAAGACAATAAAAGACTCAGAGGGAAAGCTATTGGTCTGAAAAACTATCCATGAACAGAAGAGCAATAACTTCAAGAGTAAATATACTTTAAGTGAAGTACACCTTACAAATTAATTATAATAATAAGTTTAGCTATTCGATATATTAAATGTTATTATATGTATGAAAAAAATTCATATATAATCAAATATAATCACTCTCAAAGGTCAAAAAACTAGCTTGCTTATCTCGGATAATGTGTGAACCAATTTAGACGTGGCTTACCTGCTGCTGCTGCTGCTGCATACTGAAACTCCGTATAGGTAGCTGCACTCTGCGATCCTTTGGTACCACTCTCGCCAGAAGGCTCCGTAAATGAATTCAAAACATTGGACACAAAAACTGCAGATATTGCTCAAAAACGTAGTCTTTCACACTTTTCACATTCATTCAATTACTTAATCAAGCAGAAAGCAACCAAACGTGGCTGAGTTGTATCCTGATAGGTGTAATTGATATGTAATATGATATAAGTAAATGTCGGAAAGAATTGCATAAATGTTGAGATGCTCTGATGCTTTGGAGCCTAGATTTTCTAGAAACGTCAATTTTTGAATTTTTCAAAAACTAATAAATTTGGGCATCAAATGATATCTACTTTGGACAAGAACGAGCTTATTCTACTAGAATTACGGGTAAATGCTGTCTGTGTGAATTAGAGCGAGTCAATCAAATTGAGCTCTGTTTACAAGTAAAGTATGAATTTTAGTTGTTGGCTAGTGAACCTCAAGCCACATTTGCGGTTAAACATTATCCTTGTAATTTCCTTTATTTGGTGTTTCCGTCAATCCAATTTTAACTCGTGTATCGTGTACCTAATGAGAGTATAAATCCAAAAACCAAAAACTTTTTATCTTTCCGGCTAAAAATGCGGGACTGGTCCTAAAATCTTAAAGAGCACGATAATAATATGTTTGGAAAGCTTCATCTGCAATTAATGAAAGAAATTAAGGAAAGAATTAATGCTTGCAAGGTCACAGGGAAACCACCACTTTATGTGCCTATCAAAGCATTCTGAGTACAACATTATAACGAGATTCCAGGAATGATACCTATGAAAAACTTCTGAGTTGAATTCCACGAAATTTTGAAAGCTAGACCAGACGGCATGATTCCCGCCGAGTTCGCTGGCTTTGGTGGAAACATCGGTGCCTGAGTTTTTACGTATGTAGCCTTTGCACACCCACTTCTTGAGTCAGAGCCAAAACGTTTTGAGTCGTGTTCCTTGGGTGGCGTACTTACCTACTTTTCCTTGATCCGCCCTGGATTTTTTCCGAATGCTAATTTTAAAATGGTGTGCGGGAGGGTACGGCTATACACAATTTTTTGAGTCATGGAATGATGTTCTGCACAAATTTTGCAAATTTATTCGTCCTCATGATCCACTCATCAAAAACAATCCGAATTCCTTCTATTGCAGGAAATTTTAAAAATAGAAATTAAAAAATTGACCTGAATTTTACTTAATTTGTTAAAGACTTGTAATCGCTAGTTTGGTCCGCTCACCGAAGCTAAGCCAGGGTTTTTTTTTGCGTCCAGATGTGCGTCTGGACGCAAAGTTTCTTATCTTGACGCAATGAAATTTTAGCGGGACGCAAGCTAGACGCAACATTATTTCGGGAGAAAATTCACTTTTGTAAGAGTAAAAACTTCAAATGTTTCCAGTACCAATTTTTCCGTTTTTTCCAAAAATTTCTTCGGGTCCTGGGGGCTCCGCCCCCAGACCCCCGGTGTTTCCCACTTTGTCATGGAATGCCAAGGTGCAAGGTCATGTCTCAGTGTTACTCAATGTTATTTGTTAAGTTGTTGTCCACCTGCATCCATATATATCAGATCTTTTCGAACTCATGAATTTCACGTCACTAAATACATAGAAATTACTAGGTGCATTTATATACATTTATATATATACCTTTCTTCTCAATGATATTCCTAATGGTTGGCTTGGCTTGGCTTGGCCGGAGTTTCAAGTTGGCCGGCCAATTGGCCGTTGGCCGGCCAACGGCCAATGGCCAACGGCCAATTGGCTGGCCGTTGGCCGTTGGCCGATGGCCGGCCAATGGCCGTTGGCCGCACGTTGGCCGTTGGCTGTTTCTTGGCCGTAAGGTATTGGCCGTTCTTTAGCTATTTGTCAACGTTGGCGAGCTGAACTATTTACTATTTTTATTCGTCTACCGTGCTTAATTAGGCGTCAACTTAATTAAACTTTATTTCAATAGTACAATTTACAATATTTGTGAAATAGTTTTTCCAAACATTTAGCTCCAACCCGCGATAACTCTGTTTTAATTTTGCTGGAGGACCGCAATAAAGTGATGAGACGTTCACCGCCGAAAAATTTAAAAACTACGTTGTTAGCACACTTAAAATTTGCATGCAATAAGCAAATTTAATTGTAAAATAACGCTAATAACGATAGAAAATGTCAACAGCTAAGTGAAAATCTGTAGTACTGTATCTAATGTAACGTTTATACAGCAACATGTTTACGATATTATGCAGCAAAATTAAATTTTTCAACACAGTTAACGCACAAGATCAGTAAATTTGAGCTTTGCCAGCACTCGGCCATTGGCCAGCCAACGGCCAGCCAGTTGGCCGTTGGCCGGCCAAAGGCCATTGGCCGGCCATCGGCCAACGGCCAACGGCCAGCCAATTGGCCATTGGCCATTGGCCGTTGGCCGGCCAACGGCCAATGGCCGGCCAAGCCAAATGGCCGAGATTTTCTCGGCCAACGGCCAATGGCTTGGCCGGCCAATGCACAACACTATTCCTAAATATTTCATAAATTTTTAATACTTTAATTAGTTTAACTAACATTGAAATATCGGAATAATGTGTGTCAATAATATGTATATATATATATATATATATATATATATATATATATAGAAATATATATATATATATATATATATATATATATATATATATATATATATATATATCGAAAATTACTAAGTTCTGCAACAGACGCCAAATAAAATCTTTTTAAACATTTCCATTACGGATTATTCTGTAATTTCAAAAAATTCTTCAACTTCTGGGGGGGTCCGCCCCCCAGACCCCCCGTCGTGTATGTTGGACGCATCTATATTCTTGGTAGGTAATCCTGTAATCGTACATTACCGTTAAGCAGCATCAGCTTTCTAAATAGTCTAAATAGCTTTGCACTAAAGAAATTATCGAAATTTTTAGAAATAAAAAAATTTTTTCACTAAAAACACGCTAAAACAAGATTTCTGCCTGGACGCAAAATTTCTTAACGGGACGCAACTTAAATTTAGCGGGACGCAAGGTTGACGCAAATCCGAAAACCAAAAAAAAACCCTGAGCTAAGCAGATTCTAGTACAAGTAAAAACCAATTTTCTAGCGTCAACTACATGATAACTTACGCAAAACTACTAAAAATTAGAAGTATTAGAAGGCTTATACAAAATAAATTATCAAAAATTCTTAAAATTCTTAAAAATTATAAAAAATTTTTACACATATAAGATCCCAAGTACACTGTTTGTTTGCTCAATTAGGATGAGCAGGTGTTGGAATGAAACCTTTAGAAAAAGTTTAGTTTAAATTTTTTAATTTTCTGATTTTTAGAATAATACTGTTTATCCTAGATCAAATATTGCATTCGAAAAAAATTTAATGTCTGAGCTTTTTACGCTGACACCTGCCCATTCTGGGTAAGCGAACGGGATGCGGTGTACATGGAATCTTATATGTGTAAAATTCGAAAGCTAAATCGAATTTTTGATAATTCTTTTGTAAGTCTTCTAATACGTCTAATTGTTAGTGGTTTTGCGTATATTATAATGTAGTTGACGCTAGAAAATTGGTTTCTACTTGTACTAGAATCTGTTTAGCTTCGGTGAGCGGACGGGAAGCAGACTAGGCATTACAAGTCTTTTACAGATTGAGTAGATTCAGGTTAAATTTTTCAATTTTAATTTTTAAAATTTCTTGCAAATGGATGAACTTGAATTGTTTTTGATGAATGGATTTTGAAGACGAATAAATTTGCAAGCTTTCTGAAGAATATCGTTCCATGACTCAAAATTGGTGTGCAGCGGTACCCTACCGCGCACCACTTTCAAATTGGGAATCGGAAAAAATCCAGGCGGATCAAAGAAACGTAAGGTGTGGATCAAGAAGTACTCTACCCAAGGTACATGAATCAAAAGGCTTTGGGTCCGACTCAAGCAATGGGTTGGCTAAGGGTACATACATTGAATTCTTGCCAGCAAGATTCCAACTGTGGAGCTAAGAATGAGTTATCTCGAAATACAATAAAAAATTGCAAATTTGGGAGTGTACGCATGTCTGAACTTAACTCATTCGGTTTCCTGACAAACTACATGAAAAAGGTGTAAACTATTTGGCGACGCGGATTTATTTGGCACAAAGCAACACGAATTGGCAAAAATAATGCGATACAAATTAAAATACTGGCACCAAATAATGTAATTTAAAAAATCAATATTACAAAAATCAGCAAAACCTTGAATGCTGGAGTCCAAGTCCAACGAAAGAATTGTATACCGTAGATAATAGCCGTAAAGACAGGGAAACCTGAACTCGATCGCCCACAAGCATCCAACAACTCAACTCATGCAATTTGAAGTATTAACAAACTTTCAACTTGGACAGTACGCTTACAGAAGGAAGGACAATTTACGTTGAACGTCTGCCAAGATAACACCCGTTTTAGATATTTTTAGAATAGACATGTTCAACAAATATTTTATACAACCACTAAAGAACATTTCTATAAATGCGTCTGTCAAAAGATACTGATCGCGACAGTAAGCAAACAATCACGCTTTCAGCACCACTGAAATCTAAAAGTGCCAATCCCTGGAAACAAAATTGAGTGAGATCTGAACATACACTTTCACAGCTAATCCTGCGCTTTCCGTGGAAACCCAAAAGTGATGAAAACTATTTGGCCACATTCACATCTCAAACTGCACTTTCCCTGGAGCAACACAGTGTTGAATATAGGAAACGAAAACCACCGAAAACTAATTTGACATATTCGCACCCAAAACTGCAATATCGCAGAAAACCAAAACCACTGAGAATTTATTGAATCTTTTCTTGTGATTCTTTGCTTACTATCGGGATCAGTATCTACCCAACTAACGTAACTCAACCTGAAAGAGGCGAACCAAGAAAATTAAATAAATGAATACAATGATCACCCTATGTTTCTGTGTTGAGTAGGTTTCCAGAAACTACCTGTAGATTTCAAATTTAAATTGTGTTAAAGTTTGCGTTTCATCTTGCACATAGCACTGTGTCTTAAAATCCATCGTTTACAACATTTTTACGAACGTTTTCAGTATCCTTATTATAGATTGGATTTCAAACACAAAAGGGAAACTTTTCAAGGGGATTGCTTTCGCTACGACTTGTCTGGAAACATCGATTTAGCTATTGGTGAGGAAAGAGGTAAGCAACACGAATGATTTGCTTTACTATTGACTGCTATTGCAAAACTCATGAAGGTCAGTAACCTTCTTAGGCAGAGTAGTGGAAGTTGTAAATTAAATGCTTCATGAATCAAGCACAGCCGTCGGCAAGAGATGTTTTAAAGCATAATGTTACAAAGTTAACCAAAAACTAAAAACGCTAAAAAGCAGCAATACAGCTGGAGCAGTTTCATTACGGAACGGAAATTTTCAAATATAAAGATTGTTGCAAAATAGTGCCAAATCATTTTAACAAGATTGAAGCAAGCACATTTCTTCAAACTGTTGTCTCATGTCTCCGGAAAACAAATTCGAATTAAACCAGAATTTAAAGCAGTTCTCCAAACGCAGATGGTTTTTTGACCTTTTATACTAGACGAATCAATAGTCTGAAATCATTTTTATGTTATTATCGTTTCGCTAGAATTAATCCATTTTTTGCAGGGCTTAAACTGTTGCTCAATTTGACGACTGACCAGCTACTTACAAATGATCGTAATTTTGGCCCAAAAGTAATAATTCACCATCCTTCAGTAATCGCAAACCCATTCACTGAAGGTTTCATCATTTCTCCAAGCTACCTCTTCAGCTTTTCTTCTCAACTGGTAATCATTAAGGCTTCCTAATCCTGAAGTAGTAGTAACTTGTGCACTTCTTGACATTGAATTCTTGCCATTTCTAAGCATAGCCGATACAATATACAGAAAATACCGCAATACAGAAAATGCTTTTGCACTAAATTAGTCAATATGTTTAGGATTGAGAATATTTTTGTGGAAACTCGAAATATTTAGGGTTATGAACAGAGACTGGGAGGAAAATATTCCAACTGCCATGACGATTTATCCAGTAGCAGTGATACGTTTTATACAAATGAAACCTACAGTCAAGAGGTTCGTTGTTTACGGTTAATTTATATAAGGTGCGCAAACCATAATAAATACATAATATATTCGTGCTTGGTACTACGTAAATCCTTGCAACTTAGGAGATCTAAGGGGTCAAAATGTTAATCGTAGAAAGACTAAACCTATTCAGTTATGATGATCGCATCTAAAATGACTGCAAATTTTATATGCTCATCAATTGCATATCACGTTACATGTCACACTAAAGCTATGGCGTCTTGAAGAATTTAACTAGAGCAGTTCAAATTATGCGTCCTTTTCCAGAAATGTTGGCTGTCCTGCTACCAACGACATATATCAAGAACTTGCAACTGCTCTGATCAGAAAATATTACCAGATCCTTTATATCCAAATCTAGAATCTTGCCACTCCCACTACAAATATTGTAAGAAGTGCTGAAGAGTTAAATGTATTTTTCAACTGTTTGCTATGTCGCAATGGTTTATCATCCCTAATGAAAAGCTTCGTGCACTATTGCGTTTTGTGATTTTAAGGGCCTTGCTTACATGATAGAACTGGATCATATTTTCAAAACAACGGCAGATGGTTTGATAACTGTTTGTGCCCTGCCACATGTAGGTAAGACTGACTTTTTGTTAATCAATCAAACATTGCAATGGCCAATGATACAAGTTAAAACCTGAATTACACTAATTTTAACAGACAGTACAGATTAGTATTCGTTTCAAAGTTTGACATGGCTCACACCTTCAGTACTTGTGGCAAACTCGCGCTATTATCGATTAATTAATTCATAGTATTATAATAAACTCATCCCATGTTGAATGTTCTAGACAATTCTACTACGACATAACGAGAACAGCAATCAGTAGCAATATGAAGGTATGTGAGTATGTATTGCAGGACTTCTACAAAATAGTTTAGTTCTCGCTAACGTCAGAACACGGTGTAACAGCGCCCATGCACCCGTTTATGAAACATGTATAAGTAATAAATCTTTTACTTGCAGACGATTTTATTGTTTTAGACAAGAAGAAAGACATTTGGGTCGTCAACGTAAGTTCTTGGTCATCAACATAGGTCTATGTTTTAGCACGATTAAGTCATTAAGCAAACACGATTGGTTACGACCTTAAGAAAGTTCAAAGTTTTTAAAGTTATTTTCGTTCAAAGTGTACAGCTAAAAAGCTTAAAAGTTATTTTGTGATTCGAAGAAAATTTCGTTTTAGCGACGTCGCCGCTGTTCATGTATACATTGAGCGCACATACTACTTTGCATTGATTGAAACACCAGCAGTGAACGTAAGTTGAAAAAATTTGTTGATTCTTCATTTAGCAATAATGTTTTACCAACTGTTGCTCTTTGACGAAAAGCAATACCTCAGCTTACAATACAACTTAGTTGCTGTAATGAATCCCGCGATATCACGTGTTAAACTTTGTGGCTAAAGCTACTTGGGAGTAGGCATGCCCAGGAGGGGAAGTTTAGGGAGGACTGGCGGCCGAAGGCAAAAACCGGAAAAACCGGATTCTTGTTTGGGGAGGTGTGAGTGGCCCCTTTGGGGAGAGCTCTTGGTCTGGGGAGGGGGAAACCCCCCAAAACACCCAAGCACATGTATGTTTGGGAAGCAGGGAATTCATTTTTAAATTGGGGTCGCATGATATCTACACATGCTACGGGTTTAAAATATTTTAGTCCTCCGATGTTCGCTGCTTACTCCAAAAATGTAAAATTCACAATGTCATTTTTGAAAACAAAGTATCACAAATGAATCTTGAATTAAGATTTTTTAGAGATTTCTCGTTTTTTTCAAGTAATATAAGATGAAAGAATGGTGAGCTAAATTTCAAAACGAAACTAAACATTTGGACTTCTCCATGTAGTAGTCCTTTAATAGTCACCAAATATCAACATCCTGCTTAATGTCAACTACCTACAACGGTCACTGCTTGACGAATCCGTTGCAGGCTCTTATAAAGGTCGTAAGATTTCATTGCTTAGGGCTAGGAATTCTTGATTGTCAAATTACCTGCGCTAATCAAAAGAAGTCGCTGTGGATTTTATGAAACCTAATAGCAGCTATTGCTGTTTATAACGGAAAAATTAAGATATGTGGTAATGTGTACAATTGCACTGCCCTACTTCTTGTTAACACTATTGACGCTGGAATTTGCTAGCAAAAGTACAAAATACCACCAGTGGTCATAGGAGTTGGTGATCGCGGTCGTATCAGTTATGGATCCATAAAAATATATTGAGTACACAAAAATAACAATGGCCAAACTAGCGGATTTTCCGTGCTGTACTACAGCACGAGCTTCACCTGTTTGCTCAATTTTATGTTTCGCTGGAAAAATATATTGTATGAGAATTAAGCGAACCTATTTAGTACTGCCACAGCATTGCACATCTACTGAAGCGAGTGCTCCGAATTTTCGTGGAATTTCTCCAAGTCAGGTTTCTGAAGAATCTTGCTAGGTTTGTGTACTCAATATCTTTTGATGGACGCATTGGTGAGCGTTAGCTGACTACCTAGAATAGGTGAAAGGGCGTATTGTGTAGTGTTGGTACATAATTTCCCCTGGGGCCCGCGGAAAAACTGAGCTAGAGCATTTATATTCCACAAGTAGAATCCCCTTACCGAGTGGGTCATATTGTGAAAAATTTGGGGGAAATCGATCGACCAACTGTTAGATATTAGAGATTATTTTTAAATGCACGACTATCTCTCCACTTTCTTCATACTCCCTAGAAGTTGGATGTCTCAATTTGCCTATTCCATTTTGGTTTTTGAACAACTTGTTCCCCATTTCTGGGAAAGACGTATGGTGTATGCAGGACCTTCCCATAGGTCTGTTTACATTAATGATATTTCGATTTATTCAGACAGTTTTTTCTAAAATGGTCAATCCTGCTGCTGTCAACCCTTCCCATCCAGCGCGACGTCCCCCCAGCCATCCAATAAGGAATTCCCCCTTCATCAAATTTTCTGAGGAGCTCTTCGTGACACATTTTCTCGTCTACATGTACGAACGGAAATAATTGCGCACTTTTAGATTGCCCGTTTCCCACTCCCCGTTTCCCAAATGAGTCTGACCCTCTTTTACAAATGTTTCCCGAGGAACACTTATGGACAGACTTTCAGTCAAACTTGCAAAAATGTCCTAATCCCGCATGGTAGTTTGTTCTTTCAAATTGAACTAACGCTAACCAACTAGCTTTAGTTATCACCACTACATTATGATTTTACAGCGGAAAATGCAAGAAACTAGTGGGGAAAGTACCTTTGACGGGCATGCATGAGCTAGTATAGGGAAAGAAGGTCGGCGAAATGCAATAGACTTGACTGGCAGCAAAATAAAAAGAAACCAGGTTCAACGTCGAAAACGAATGCTGTCGGTGCTGAAGATGGCAAAAATTAGCTTCAGCGCCGAATAGGAAAAGCAGTCGGTAACGTTGAGCTTGCAATTCCCCCTTCCATCCCATTTGCATGAATTGCAATATGTTGATACGAACGGCTAATTTTCGATAGAACTTCATCTTCAATAAAAATTGGATAAATCAGTTTCACACCTCGCTGTGTCCTTGCAAGATGTTGCTTATTTACTGCCATCGCGTTTTAATAGTTTTGTAGACACGATTAAGGTCGTGCTCCCCTTACCTGCAGATATAGTTGCAGAAAGTGCAATTATTGCCGAATTTCATTCAAATTTCTAGAAAATACATCGGGGATGATAATAAACGTCCTGCAAAAACGGCAGCTTCATAACATTCATGTACAGTGAGAAACAGAAATTTGAAGTTCTAGAACTATATGTAGAAAATTATTCCCAGCGACTATAATCATTTTAAAGCTTATTATGTGCTCTACAACTTTGCTTTTAGACATAAGTCTCTAGCTCTTATCGTTTTTGAGCTTATCAATTTTTGCTCGAAAATTGGTTATTTTTGACACGATCTTGCTGAAAACCGGTTTTGTCGAATTGGAGCCAGTGTTCACTACAAGCGTAGACAAGTTTATACTAAAATGAAAGAGCTTCGAAAGAGGCACAAATTAGGTTAATTAGAGCCCTGTACACTGAATGAGTCTAAAGTTCTGGTCGAATAACTGATTTCGTCAAATTGCGGCCAAAATTTTTTGACCGAAGATTGCTCCACAACCAATGGGTAGACCTAAAAGATATTTTGCACACAGTATGCTTGGACAATTTGCCCGGTGCGGTTTTTTGTTTTTCTCTTTATCAGCCTCCAATCAATAGCCATGATTTTTCAAAGTTGGATAAAAGGCCAAATTTTCAGAAAATGCTCAATTTCTGCACACTGAAATGATATTTTGACAAAATCAAAAAACCGACCCTGGCAAATTATCTCATAATCACATTGGATAGGACCATTTTCTTGTTGCTTAAAATTTTTTCAGAAAAAATTTTGGTCAAAAATTGTGGCCGCGTTTGGTAAGTTTGTGAAAAATCCAAACTAGGTAGCAGTGTTGGCATCTGGGATGGGATGGGATTGAAAACTCATCCCATGTGGGATCAGTGGGATTTTGTGGGATCATTTTCCCTTACAATGCCTTCAAGGATTGTAAGGTCAAATACTGCAAGTGGGATTATATGGGATTGGAAAAAGCAAGTTCGGACAAATGGGATGGGGATGGGACGGTGAATTTGAAAATCTGGTGGGATGGGATGGGATGGGATCAGAGAATTTGTCCCATTTGCCAACTCTGCTAGGTAGACACATTTCAGTGATACCAAGCGACGCAAAAGATGTAAAGACTCATTTTGATATGTCGCTCAATTCATAGCTCTCAAAATTGAGTAAGTTATAGCTTTCCAAAGTGGACTGAATGTAAAGGAAGTGCGACCTTAAGTGAGATTTAACTTGGGTTTTTGGGGCTGACTTTTACCGGCTTTCCCAACATTTTTAGAACCCTTGCGATATTTTTGCGACTACTCCAAACATCATCCATTGTGGAAAATATGTTGCACTTCCGGTTAGAAGCAGTAATACTCGCTAATTTTAAAAGGGGCTCCGAAGTTTTTGCAGAAAACAGCGACAAGGTCTGCTTTCGAACAAAGCTAGCCTAGCCAGGTACCACGAACCTAATCAGAAGTGCAGGGCAGATCTCGTTTACACAGTAGACATGGCTGCAGCCTGCAACTTTCCAAATTACGCAGCTCGTTCCCCAGTAGTTCAGAGCAGTTCGAAGGAGGACGTAGGAATTACCTGTTCCACGCCACCCGACGCATTCGCTTTTCAGCGCTGAAGCTAGTTTCTATCATTTCCAGTGCCGACTGCATTTCTTATTCGGGGCTGAATCTAGTTTCTATCAACGCCGACTGCATTTCTTTTTCGGCACTGAAGCTAGTTTTTCTCATTTCCAGCGCCGACTGCATTCCCGATTTGGCGACTGTAGTTGCAGGAAATAGACCCTGATATCTCATAATGTTGATGTTTACTTGTATACATTTTAGTCAGTTACAGCAGTATCCCTTATTGGAGGGATTGCCGGGATTTTGTCTGGATTCTCAGTGATTAGCTTTGTGGAAATGATTTGTTGGCTAGTTACAGTACTATTAAAACTTGTTCAGAAACCCAAGTAAATTGATGTTACGAAGTAAAGAATAATAAATTGCATCGGTTGTGCTTCAGAAACTGCAAATCCTTAAAAAACATCACCATGAACCACATTCTTGCCTTTTTAAATTAAAAACGTTTCCAACTTGAGAAATTGGAGAAGTAATTATTCTGTAAATGATACAACTTAGTGAACAGCGCCTTTGCTGTGGAAACTAGTTTGAAAAGGTCTATAATTGTATAAATATTATAAACAGAGTAAAATGCGGCTGCTTTTCATTGCGATGTATTATAAAGCTAAACTCGAAACTAAATGCGCGACTACGTTTAGGTAACCTCAGACCTTAAATATTGGAGAGGGTAGCCGACATTTAATTAGGCTGCCGAGACCACTGTGTTCCTTTGTTGTGGAGAGGAAAGCTATATAATTTTGGCAAACATCGTTGACGTATCTGCACTCTTAAGAAGCTATTTGCAATCTGATTAGCTGCTGATCCACTCTCACTCAAGTTCTTTATTACGCGTACGTAGAACTATTTCACTTAAGGGTAGCTATCGAGTGATAAAGGCGGATATCTTGTTTGATAGCCCTCTTACCAAAAAGGTGCTTTTTAAAATAATCGAAAGCTACATTCAGCAAACCTCGGCCATGTGCCTCGCCTAAGGTCTTTCATAAGGTAACAGGTCAATGCAGACACAAATGTAAACGGCGCAGTGCAGCAGTAACACTTTTATTTAGAGTTTTCCAATTTTGTTTACTTCAGGGTTCAACATTCGTTTTTAGCAACTTGCAATGAAAATGCTTTATCCAGCCAGTCTTCTAAAATGCTCCTATCAGTAGTATCGTCATAATTTGACTGACAGATTGCTGATGGAACGCTTGCTTCCCTACATGTTGACATGATTTTGAACACATTACTGCTTGAATAGTATTTAAAAGTGAAAATTATACAACGTGGGCAAAAAGGCAAACTTCCCGGAAAATATCAATGTAGCCAAACATACGACGAGGCAAAATCCATCACCACGAGACAAAGCACCTCATTTCAGACTAACATGCATGCGCCCCAATTTGGAGGATGAATTATTGGCAAAGTCAGCAGAATTGTTTAATTTAATTGAACGCTTGTCGAGGTAGCACCTAACATAGAAAGAACATACATTTAGATAGAAATCTGAGAATATTTATTCACTCTGCTGTACTGCAGTCTGGACAGCAGGAATAGTGCCTCAACTAGAACATTGAAAAGACGCCGTTTCAAGTTTTCACTAATGCACACCATTAGTAGCATGCAATAGGATTTCGAATGTCCGATTTTCAAACATTTTTGGGTGTTTAATTAAAGTATAAATCAAGTAATTCATATATATTTCATATAATTCAAGTATAAATCTCCGTAACAAAGATGGGAACTCCTCTATTAGCTGACGGAAACCGAATTTGAAGCTGATTGGAATAAATAAACTGTTCGAAAGTTGCAGCATATACGTTTTGAAACATCTGCAGCTCCATCTTGAACTTATGACAGCAGCTAAAAATGAAAAATTAAGTTTAATAAAGACGACAAAGCATTAACCTGAAAAAAGTTAAATTAAGAAAATTCTGCTCAGATTAACAGTGACACCTTAGTGACACCTTTATTCACAATAAAACTGCTGACAAGCTACGCGACTCCAATTATGTAGCTATTGTGACGGAACACAATACAAACTACACCCACGACGTTCACCGCAACACTGGATGGTTCTTGTTCTCACTTGCTGTGATGTGTCTAATAAGTCGTCTTGAGTAAAATGAATAGCTAATAATAATTTTTATTTTTATGTTTTACGTCTGAAAAATTAAACATTCTAAGTCTACGTCAACTATTAGTCACTTGGGCCAAGAGTTTATAATTGGAAGAGTGAGACACTCTGTTCTTCCTAATAGAATAAGCTTGTAATATGCTCGAAACATTAAGGCCGAAATTTCGGGGGCCTTCTTAGCGTGTAAACGTGCAACGCTGGCATTTTTCAAAAACGGGCGTTTTCCGCGAATTAAATACTATACCGCGAGCTAGGAAAATCGTACAGCAATAATTTTATATTGCGTAGAACGAGATCTTTTTAACGATATAAAAATTATGTGGTTAGGTTCAGGCAATCTCTTACAAAAGCAGGCAATAGGCCAGCCATCCTTGGCCAGTCCACTCGCCAATCTTAAATTTTATTAGTTGTTGGTGTTGAAGTGTGAACATATTTTCCTTATTCTTGTCTTGCATGTTCCAATGCTTGTGTCTGTGCTGCCAGCGTGAACTGGTCTTTGTACACATGCTTTTCATTGCAAGTTGGATGAAGACGAGTTATTGTTAGTTGCATTATATATTACTATTTGTCTCAAGAGAGAAGCATGTACTGTTGTCTTACTCATTACAAGGAATACAGTGATAAAGATCAGTTATCATGGTTTGGAACATGTTATCGCTTGCAGCGTATGCCAGTGATTGACAGTAGACTTAATTAGTCTGAATTTAATTTACCTGGTAGCTTGTCATTTTAACTTAATATGACTGTGTTTACTACTGTGATAGATGATATCGTTATTACTATGGTGGGTTGTACTAATTTGCTAATTTAAGCAGAAAGATCCGTCACGTGTTTTCTGACTTTGTTGTAATTTGAATTATGATTGATTAAGCTTCCACTGTATATGAGACAATTACTGGGATGATCGCAGATGGCACGATAACTACCTTGAAAATGAATCAGCTTTCAATTTGACAAATTTATTAAGAACTATAGGCTCAGTAAAACCTTCAGATATCAGTTTATTCTGATAAATGAGTGAGCAAGCACACATATTAACACAAATGTGCCCCATTCCACTGAAGGAAATAGGGATGACATGATATTGTGTTTTGATTCTTAAATTGTTCACAGAGTTCTCTTATCTTAAAATATTCACAGATTCTTAAGGTGGTGATTCCTTTTGGGCACGTTTTGTTGGTTGACGGTCCAAATCAAGATGAAATTTGATGAAACTTTCCAAAAACACGTATTTTAGCGTTCTAACATCCTCCTCGCAATCCCGGTTCAAAACTTTGACATTTGCGTTCAGGACAGTTTTTGGCAATTTTCGACGGTTTGACAGCAGCTGCATTGGCATAGCTATATTCATCCGAACGCGCTCGTTATGCTCTACATTTTTGCTTTTTGAAGCAACTTTCTGGCTTTTCTCTATCGTGACATATAGCCAATTGTTTGATTTTGGCGTCCAAAAGTTGTCATTTCTGCAAAAATCAAATAAAGCGTTATAACTTAAGCTACGCAAGCCGTAAAATTAAACTAAAGGTGTCGATTTGAATGTCTCTCAGAGGACAATTGTCGGAGGCATGGTCATCTTCCAATTGCCACCCCGTAGGTTGCTATGCTACAAAATGTAGTTTTTGCAAAAACATGACCAAATTTTTTCCAGCGATTGTGGAGAATTCACTATGTCACCTAAACGGTTGCCGCTTATCGCATATGTTCTACACAAAAATACCCCGGGACCCTTTTTTTAGTTGTCCCGATTGCTGTTTGCTAGCTAAAGTAGTAGCTTGCTGAAGTTGGGAAAAGTGGGCAAAATCCAGGTTGTGCTTACATTTTAGCCAATTTCTCTATAACGAAGAGCGATTTCAAAATAATTAAAAAAGGGTCCCCAGCTACTTGACAGAGGTATCCAGTGATGTAACCGATGTCTCACGAAAAAATTTACTTCAGCCTGCAAAAAATCTGAAAAATTGCACTTCTTCAAAAATCTGTTAAAATTTTTCCCGAAAATCAAAATTAGTTTCGTTGTATTCATTAGAAAGAGAAAATGATAAGCTACATTTTGATATAAAACCGGCTTCTTAACTCCAAATAACGAATGAGTTATAATGGTTCAAAGTTGATGTCTCCAAAAGGAATCACCACCTTAAATAGTTCAGAGTTCATAATAGTCATAATTGTTTTATTCTAGCTGCAGGATATTATCATGGTGGCTCCATCATTAGTGGCACTGATACTTATAATGTTGCTAGCTTCGGACAAGTGTACGAATTAGTTTATGTACGGCGTATTTCAAAGATTTCGGTAGTTGACTTCCGATGCTAGTTGACTTCCGATGCAACAATGCTCACTTTCAATGCAACAATGCATTTATCGCAAAAAATTGATGGCAAATAATTAATGTAAAACATTGTGAAAGTTTTCAGGTATGTTTACTCTCTGGTGCATGTTTCCACTGCTGGTTTTCTGTTTTCTGCCAACGGTAGTCGCCACAATCTCAAAAGTAGCTGCTCTTTCATCTTTAATGGAACAGCCAATCAAATAGCTACAGCTATGGCTCAATCCACAACATTCTGTGCTGTTACATCAACTGCAAGCAAATGTAACTCTCTCATAGGCGAACGTGCAAATACATATTGTTTTTGGTACAAGATACCCTTAGACAATAGCCTCTGTGCCTGCCATGGTAAGTTATTACGTGCAATTCCTTCATTCGGCAGTTTCAGTGCAGTTGTTTAGATAATTTTTGTTTATGAGGAGCTAAAATTCAATCATCAGTTATAGAATTGCTAAGTTTCCGACTTACTCTAAATTCCAATCGGCTAACATATATTTCTGGTGCTTTAGATCTGGGGATTTCATTGAATATTTTGCATAGGTAGTGGTGGGGGTCAGTTTTAACTAGTTTTTTCAACCCTCTCAATGTGAAGAGTATGAATAGAACACTTACAGAAAGAATATCACAGGAAAATAAGTTTTTAATAAATAGGGCCTGTTCTCATACACTAATTTTGCTGCAAACTTACCTCTACCTAGTTATTCCCGTCTGAAATTCAAACATCTAGTGAATCGAACTTGGTAGCAACCTGTAAATTGAAGTTTAAACCTATTAGTTCCTACGCATTAATGAACATAATTTGCCATCTATTGCGCAAACGTTCTTAAAGTCTGACCAAAAAATGTAGGGAGCGAAATTGTTTTGTTTATACTGAATTACCGGTACATTTTTTGCTGCAGAAATGTATATATGTTCTGAACCGTCTTGGCATGAACTTTCTTTTGGTTGAAAAAATCTTTTAAAAAATTAAAATTCATCAAAAGAAGCCGATTTTTCAAGTTTTGAAAGATCAGTAGAAGTCAGGAACTAGCCGTTCCGTGGAAAATTAGCCCATCTCCCAAACATTTTGAATCCCGAATATCAGCTCATTTCGTCAAGAATTGCGATAGTTATTCAATTTTTTCGATTTTCAAAAACCTTTGATCTTTGCCGCTTTTCCAACTTTGACTGGCTATTACTCGCGACTCACTCAATGCAAAAATTTTTTAATAGGATTTTCAGGACCGCTTACGTGTTAGCTTTCATGTGATATATGTGGTTTTTCAAAATTTGAAAATCGAGTTTTTCAAAAAATACCACTTTTTGACCCAAAATTTCGACAACGCGAATCCAGCATAAGTGGGTAAAAATAACATTATCATAAAGTTCAATCTGAGCTGAATCCAACGATATAAAGTTTTCGTGGCTATGGCTTAAATTGCCCCAGCAACGAATTTTTAAACAATTTCCTATTTCAGCTGATTTCTGACAAGTTGTGCTGTATTGTGCATTGATTTGTTGCAAATAGTGTAAACTAGCCAAAAACCGGCAAAAAAGCGAAATTGTTTAAAAATTCATTACGGGTGCAATATATATAAGTCGTAGCCACGAAAACTTTATATCGCTGGATTCAGCTCAGATTAAACTTTACGATAATCTTATTTTTACCCACTTTTGTTGGATTCGCATTATCGAAATTTTGGGTCAAAAAGTGGTATTTTTTGAAAAAGTCGATTTTCAAATTTTGAAAAACCACATATATCACATGAAAGCTAACACGTAAGCGGTCCTGAAAATCCAATTAAAAAATTTTTGCATTGAGTGAGTCGCCAGTAATAGCCAGTCAAAGTTGGAAAAGCGGCAAAGATCAAAGGTTTTTGAAAATCGAAAAAATTGAATAACTATCGCAATTCTTGACGAAATGAGCTGATATTCGGGATTCAAAATGTTTGGGAGATGGGCTAATTTTCCACCGAACGGCTAGTTCCTGACTTCTACTGATCTTTCAAAACTTAAAAAATCGGTTTCTTTTGATGAATTTTAATTTTTTAAAATTTTTTTTCAGCCAAAAGAAAGTTCATGCCATGACGGTTCAGAAAATATATACATTGCTCCAGCAAAAATGTACCGGTAATTCAGTATAAACAAAACAATTTCGCTCCCTACATTTTTTGGTCAGACTTTCGATTATCCCATTATCTTCAACAAAGCCCATTGGTACCGCGCTTCCGTAAGCTCAAGCTGTGACATTGCATGCACTCAGCATGGTATGGTGTGTAGTTTTCATCAATGGAAAGAAGACTTTCGGAACTTTTCTTCTCATCTTCTAATGGCGCTTTTTTCCGACGGCCAATGCAATGTTTCCGATTCTGCTCAACACCAGGATATGGGTTTGTACTGTCAAACTTGGAATGACTTTTGTTTTGAAACAACAGTAGCCAATCCTTCGTGTGCTTCGTTTGACCTGGGCGTTGTTAGATTTTGTAGATGCACCAGCGGCAATATTTTATCTGTCAACCTGGTAACAATATTTTATTTGTCTTATTTTGTTGAAATCGTCTCGGAACAGTGTGTACAGTACATGTACAGTCACAATGTAAAGCACTGGTCGCGTTATTCATCAGCTTTTGTTCCAGATTGTTAAGTGTAATTTGTTTGCACTCAAAATGGCTATGAGAACGAATTAGCCTAGATAGCGAAATTAGAACCGTGTCAGTTTATGCGTAGTGTAGTAGTAGTTTGTATAATAGTTAGTTAAACATTCGCTAAAATATTTTAGTGATTTGTAAATTTGAATATTGTTTTAATGATGTCGGAGAACATATTTGCTTTGAATTCTTTGTGGTGATCTGACTGTTTAGCATTACTGCGTCCAATTATTTGTCAGCCACGCATTTCTGCATATTTGAAGGGAGTAGCTACAGCGAAAAAGAAGAATACGAGCTGTCGGTGAAACGAATGTTTTTCCTTGATGAAAACTCCGGTCTTATCAATAGTGAGTGCCAACAAAAAAAAATAAGGAAAGCCATTTCTGAAGATTTTGTTTTGCACACTGTATATCAAATAACTCGGCTACTTGTATGTAAGCCATTTTCTGATGAATGATTAGATACTTAGCAGAAAATTTATCATTCTATGAAACGAGGAATACTTTCGCCATAAAGGAAGTTAGTTTTGCTTTTGCAGATTTTACTTATGGTGCTCGTTTTCTTTCCAGCATTTTTCATTCTCGCAGCTTCAATGCTTTACAAAACCAGATAAAGCTTACGGTGAATCTCATTTTCGCGCTCTTAACAATCAAGTCCCACATTTTTAGGGTGAAAGAAACGAAATTTTCGAATTTTGTCTTTATTCTCTCAGGAGGCAGTAAAGGCTCCTGATTGATTGTCATAGCTCGAACTAGGGCACCAAAATGAACATTTTTGCTTTCACAACCGCAATGACCTATTTCTAACGGTTAAGTCAGTATAAGCCACAAACGATTTTGTGCGTCTAAATGTTACCATTTTTGAAATAATCGGTTGTTCGGACTTGCATCTACATGGCAATGAGTAGTATAGTATGCATATTTCGACACAGATTTCGAGGGACGAGTGAGTTTTGAAGTGTTGGCTTTTCATTCAAATGACACCGTGATGGAGTGGCTTCATTTGAATAGAATAGAAGTGTGCTTAGAATAGAAGTACCCTTTATGCCTACGCGCACAAAAAGGAATTGCCAGTTAAGCCAAAATATTTCGACCCTGATTTCGAGGGACGAGCGAGTTTTGGAGTGTCTACTTTTGATCGGGAGAGAGGACTTCACATAGTGTGTGAAGACGCAGTTAGCCAGGACCTCTCTCTTGCGACAAGGTCCTTTGAGGGATGATTGTGAGAGCAAAAACTCCAAATTTAATTCAAATGTAATATTGTTTTATGAGATAAAATGAAAAAGGCACAGTTTGAGCAAAGGAACCTGAAAAGCAAACAAATACTACTGAACAACTGTTTTCTGGTGTGTGACTGCTGCGACAATTTTGATTTGAAAATGAAGACTACTCCGTTTACATTTATATTTTGTACTTCGTGTGGTTATGTAATAGAGAGATGAACAGATTTCTGCAGATTGCATCATGAAACGTCAAACAAGTTCAAATGTTCATTTACTGAACACAACCGGTTGAACCATTTCATAAACAAACTGAGTCAATTGCAACAAAATGAAATGATCAACAGTAAAGTTGAGGTATTGGAAGACAAAGGCTGAGCAACGAAAACAGAAAATTTATGATTTCTCAACAATTACTTCAAGAAATTGAAGTTTGAATTTTTTCAGTTTCAAACAAATTGAAAATTTGAAATTCTAAAAAGACTTGACATAACCAAGTTTCCAGACAAAAGAAAATTTTATAGAAAATACTACAAAAATGCAAATTACATTATTTCCCTGCTGACGAATAAAAAGCCTTTAGTTCTGGACACAAAAACGTCGGAATATTTCATAGAAATTTTCGGAAAAACACAATTGATTTTCAACCAGTTGAAACCTGCAGACAGAAAGCATGTTTTAAATTATGGTTGGAGCACACGCGTTCCCCAGCTTAATTGCAGTACGCGTACTCTATCCTAATATGGTAGCAGCTCGTTCTCCGTTCCGTACTTGCATCTGGATCAATACACTAGCAAGACTTGGCAATTTGAACAAAGTCACTACTTGACACAACGTGACACAACACTTTGCCCAATGGGATTTACTTTAATATGCATTGAGCCTATTTCTTGAAGCTACTCCAATCTAATGTCAACCCATCCAGAGTCTAGATACATTGTGCCGTCCAAAATATCTACATCAGTAGGTGAACTATAGAACGAGAAGTCGGCTTTATTATTAATGGCTGGTGAAAGAATTTTAAGGAATGTTGCTTGGTTACTCCTTATTTTTATGTAACTAGCTGTTAGTGGATTGGGCTGCTGAAATGTCTCGTGTTGGAAGTAGTTTAAAACAAAAGTGTACATTTTTGCCTTCATTTTACGAATAAGAAACTAAAATTTTTGATACCATCTTTCTGTTTCGTAGTTTGAGGTACAAAACGCAGTAAAGACCACACAAATTTGAACCAAACTGCTGAATCCTAATATTAGTGAAAATGGGTTCCTTGCTAGGTGTTCGCATATATTTCTCCATTTCAACAGGGGGAAAAGACCAAATCAATAAAAATTTTCTACATAGTTTTCTTGTTTACTGTTTCCAAAACACACCCAGTGTGTCCATCAGTAAACTTGTCTCAGTCGACAATGCCATTCTAATTTTTTCGAATACGAAACGGCAGGGTGTGTCTCATAAAAATGCCTCGAAAATGTTTAGTTTGCTTCCTCATTTGACCTAAATCTAGGTTAGCCAGCGCTTTCCCATCAAGTAAATTCCTTTTCCATATCTTTTGCCCGGCAAGAACATACCCTTGCCGGAGGATTTCTTCAAGACTTAATTGAGTGCCGCGGCCCCTGCAGCCGTTGCCGCTCCTACTCTCAACGCCTTGAGACTGGCTACCGCTGCAGGGATTCCTAGCGCTAAAAAATGCAAAACACCTCCCAGTTTGGCAAGCTGAGTTTTAGATAAATCCAGTTTAACTCCTTCATTTTGTCTTCTTGCTTTATTAATATGCTGGAACTGTGTTCTAGTTAGCAACAGGATATCTGAATCCTTCAGCTGATGGTTATTTTAGGCCAAAGCAGTTTTGGTTTTCTTTGCAAAAGCGTCTTTAAGTTTTTCCTTTTCAGCAGATGAGAGTTTGACTCCATGTCTAATGTAGTCCATTTTTAAAACGTAGAATTTTAATTAAGCGAAATATCAATGTTTCCATCAATGACCTGCAATCTAGCAACTTTGTCGCTTATGACAATACAGTAGATGTAATAACTCTCATTGGATTTGCTTTTAAACTTTAAAAGACGGACGTCGAGATCAGATTTGCTAACGGAATCATACACTGCTTCTTTTCTATGTGAGACATCAAAAATAGGATGGGATAAAGTGTCTTAAAGTCAGCATAGCTAACCTGGGAACCAGTGTCCTCATAGCTGTGTTTCCTCCCTGCTTGAAGAAAACTATAACCGCGCATAGTCATTGTTGTCAAAGTCGCTTTCATATGCTTCATCGGGATGCTGCATGGAATTAAGTCTTACCTTCGCATGCGTCAGCGATAAATGATCAAACACCTTGCCATTTTTGTTAATCTATTGTGTCCTTTTAACTTTCTGTAAAACAACGAATACGTAGTTTGGATTGCTGATGGTGGATGCCACACGCCAATAGAAATTTTGCTCATCCTTTGCGTCAGATCTATAGACAGATACGTTTTCCCAGTAAATTTTAAACGTTTGACTCTGCAGCAACTGAACTTCCAGCCTAGACATAATTTCCAAGATGGTTCAATTGCTGGAACATACCAGCTTATATATTCTACCCAAAACCATGCGTGAGAGTCGGGATTCGTTGAATGCAAAATGCGGTGCATATCATTTCTCTTCAGTTTCAGTTTATGTGTCACACCTCTCATAACTTTGTTAAAGTTTTAGTAAAATCAAAAGAGAAACCGCAAAGGCAAAGCAAACACGAAGCAAATTTAGTCCACGGTTTGGATAGTTCTTTGAGCAAATCCCAAATTAAAATCAGGGTTGTCTTCAATTTTAACATCAACAATTTCCTGGGCTGGGTCTTTGACTAACGTGGTTCTGTATCTTTGCGTTTCAGCGCAGCCGCTACCTGTACCACATCATTGTAGTTCCCACGGAACGACTGAAATCGTCAGAAAAAATTAAGTAGGTTCAACACAGTCGTTGCCAATGGCACTTCGTCTAAACTTTTGAGCAGCTGTTCATTAGCATAATATTCCGCCGTTGAGAATATACTGAAGCCATTATTCGCCATAGTGGTTGTTTCAGTATCAGGTAACGAGTTTCTTGCTTGATACAAGATTCTTCCTTTCACCAAAAGAAGTGACTCGTGTCGGTAGTAACCAGGCTTCTTTGGTTTTGCTGAAAAATTCGTATTTTTCCAAATCTTGAACGTTCACGTTATTTTTACTATATTGAACGTATTCATATTTTGCTGTGGACGTATCCTCTACTGCAGGATCAAATACATGACAGTACGGTGCCTCTAGTTTGTTCGTCTAAATGCGTTTCATTTTGTATATATACTAAAAAATTAAGTTTGTAGTAAGGTTTGAAGTAATCTTAAAGATTCCTTGTCTAGCTGTTTTTTCTTCGACTTTATCCCTGAGCCTGCAATTAGATTTGACAGGGACTCCATGACATCTACATTTATTTTAGGAGCGGCAGCTTCATCTGCGTCCTTAAGGGCCTTGCTCTTCGTTGCCTCAGAATACGTTTCGAAAACACATCAACATTTGAAGGACTTAAGGATTTGTCGACTAACTTTTGAGTTGTCTGCTTTATTTCATTACTGCTGCTGTCTTTGACGTTTTGAAGCAGTCTTTCGCCGACTGGCTTTAGTATATTTGTCGCAAACTGCTTGCCTTTTTGGAGTACTACTTTCGCCCCAGCTTTCAACTTAGCGTTGACGAATTCAGGCCTGACCAAAGACTTACCCACCGACCCATTCCCTTTCCTTTAACAACGTATTGTGAGCGCTTTCCTGAGACTATAATTTCATAGGATTAGATTTTTCTTTGACGGATATGCAGAACATATGTTACATGCTCGTTATCCAAATTAACTGGGGTTCCTTGTTGATCGGTAATGCGCATTCTTAAACTCCTTATACCATCCATTTGCTTAACTGACAAATAGATTGGGCGGTTGGGTTTTTCTACGAGCAAAGACCCAGGCTCGAAGTTGGTACAAATGAGTGAATAATGTGTGATGACACACCATTAACATAGGATTCGTCTACGATGCTACAGCAAATAAGAATGCTGTTTACACCTGTCCACTCTGCTTTCAACGGTAGTGGACCCTGCAATTGCATCTACGTTGGTAAAACCTGAAATCATCTTTAAGTCTGAATTAAATTCCATTTTCCATCCTTCTGCCCTTCTCCCGTGCATTTGGAACCAAACTCATTGCTGTTTCATCTATTTGTTTTTCTTCAAAACGTCTTTTGACTTCCTGCTCTAACTGGGGAATATCGTAAATTCCATCTTCTATTTCAATCTCTACGTGTGTCTCGTCACGATGTAGCAAAAACGTATTGTTGTTGTAATAGGAGGCGACGTTATACCAACTGTGCCAAACCGTACAACTAACCAAAGCAATTTCCATACGTCTGCCATCAATGTCAACCGGATTTCAAAAATATACCTCAAAGTCCTCAGGTCTGTGTCTAGCCATTCGACTTGAGTCTAGCATTAGATACATGATTTTAGTTACAAGGACTAAAATTATTCGAACAAATTTCTTAACCAAAAGCTTGTGTTGAGCCTTGTCATTTTTTTATTTCCAATAGTGTGTCTAGAATTTCTGATATCTCGATTACAACGTGACGGCTGGGGTTTCCAGCACTTCTGCTAGACACCAACAGCTCTAGCCTTTTAAACAACTCTTTTGCATTCTTATAAAATCCAATACCATGAAGAAGCCGGCATTTCAGAGAATTTTGTATTGGAGGAATTCCTGACAGAGCCACTAATTTTTTGAAGCAGTCGGTGCTTTCGTGGCTTTAGCCAATGTTTTTGTTAAACGGTTTAGTAATCAGGTCCGTGAAATCCACCCCAACGTTTTCCTTCATAACTATTTTGCCGTCTGTATCTCTGGCTACCAGTTTGTGCGAGTTAACCAGTTTTGGATAGTCAATAAAAAGATTGCCAAACCTGGAATCTGCATCGATGGTGTAAGGGCTAACGCCACCTCCTATGTGAATGCGGTTCAGTGCTTTGTACTTGGCACTGGACCTTTTTGCATTTTGTTCAAGACCAACCTTTTGTAAAATACGCTTATATGTTTGGATATCCTGGGAATTAATAGTTCGATTCTTTATCAACTATTTGTCATTTATGTAGCTTTACGGTGACAGGAGTAAGTGTAATAGTCCAATCGTTGATGAGTTGATTCGGACTTCCCAGCTACGTGAAGCTCAACAATGTCATCGTTAACTAATTTAATAAAATCGATCTTCCCGTCTTAGAGGTGCCTGGATTAACTTCCAGAGTTGAAAACAGAAGATTTGGCATACATTTGTAAACGTCCGTGAGAATATGTTGTGCCTTTGAAGGGATAACGGGAAGGGCCGCCTGTGTGGACATGAAAGCTGGAACAGACAAAACTGGTTGTTATGGTTGTTGTTGCTCAATTGCAGCCACGATTGGTTTACTTTGATTTTCGTATTCTTCTTCTTGGTGTCTTTGGACGGAATTTGCAGCCACAACGTTATTTTTCAAAGACGTTTTGGACTTAATTGCTTGCTGCAGCAATTTAGCATAATTATCTAAGCGCTCGGGGTGACCGTTCCTGATTTTTATGGTTGCTGTGGTCATCTTCTTTTATTTAAAAATAAATTAAAATAAGTGTTAATAAGATTAATTAACTTTTATTATAATAAGCGCTAATAAAATCAGCAAGAAGACATATCTTAGATTGTTGACTACTCTGGGTATATTGCTGATGAAGGGGGTCGACGAGTTTCAGTAGGAAATTGTTTGGCTCCAAAACATCCTTTTAGGCTTTTGATCACTGGACCGTCAGGTTGCGGAAAAACCAATATTTTGTTGAATTTACTGTTGAGGTTTCTTTATTACAGCAGACTGTATTTGTACTCAAGATACATAGACCAGGACCCGTACAACCTTCTGTGTGAAAACGAACCTCCCGGAGTAAAAGTTGCTTGCGGACAGTGCCCAGAAGATGTCCCGGATGTTAGCAGTCTTGACTCAAATCATGAAAACATCGTTGTTTTTGACGACTTTATTTGTGAGAAAAACCAAGATATGTTTACAAATTATCGTAATTTACATGGCACAAGGTTTTTACAGAGTTTCATAGGATATCCGTTTGCATTGTACATGGCTAGAATTTCGCAAGGGTTCGGCAAACTGTTCGAGGAACTGTTGTCAAGAAAAGTTTTAGAATTCCTGAAAGGAGAAAATGTTTGACCTTAAAATGAAATACACTAAATTCGGTATACGAGAGATACTTGGTTTTGAGCAAGGACCGAGGGGGTTTCATGGTGAAAAAGGTGCCAAAGGTGAAAAAGGTGACAAGGTCAGTGATGGGATTGGAATAACTGCCGTTGCTCTTGATGAAAATTTAGACGGAACATTTGAACTTTAGTTTTATATGACATATCACTACAGAAAATCTGTTACCATGCCAGCTCTTCGTGCACCTAAGATCATGGCTTTGTCAACACACCGAACAGATGAAGGAAACGCTGAAGTAAAAGTGGTGCTCTCCGACTTCACGGAATATATGTTGCAATGGCCAACTATTGACCTGCAGCTCTTACATACAGTTTGCTCAAACGTAGAAAAGATTCGCTTCGTTTTCCCCAACGTCACGAGCATAGAAGACTCCGAAAGTTACCCTTTGAAAACAATGCTGCCATTAGGGTCCGAGGTACTTAAACAGGGTCATATCTTAGATTTGGACAAAGAGAACAAAAAATAATTTTGAGCCAAGCGTGGACATATTCCATTAAAGACACAGTCGAATTTTCTATCGGGGGCACTATCTCACCTGATAAGCTTCAGCTGCAGTGGTATGCATATTCACCTTCCGCCACGCAATGGGTCGCCTTGAAGCATTCGACACATAACATTCAGAACTAAGCTTGCCGAACCAAGTGGCAGCATGCATGCAGGCTAAAACTTTATGTTGAGGTAAGCAGTCTGTGTTTATTAATATAAAGAAACTTTCCGTTATTATTCAACAGCTACGTTAATTTCGTCATATATAAAATGGGAACATACTGCCTTGTCTGTAAACGAAAAACAAATAATATCCATCCACAAATGACTACCTTGAGAAATGGACGGAAGACTGTTAAATCTCTGTGTACTAATTGTGGGAAAGTTAAGACTCCTTTATAAAACACAGCGAATAAAATGAGTCAAGATTTAAAAGAAAATTACTTTGACCCGAGGTTCGGTTATTCGGGTGGCTGGCTGGCTCGAGCAGCAAGTGACCTATCCCCTACATAAACCAGTAAAACACAAGTTTCCCACTGAGCGGGTTTACGTCCACAAAATCGATGAGCAATGGCAAGCGGACCTTGTTGATATGATTGCTTATGCTGCTCGTAATAAGGGCTACAACTATATACTGATGGTAATAGATTGTTTCAGCAAGTATCTTTAGGCAAAACCTTTAAAGACAAAATAGCCGAAAGAAGTAGCCATGGCGTTTGCTTCTATTTTTGCTAGCAGCAAGCGATAGCCAGTAAAATTGCAACCTGACCAGGGTCTAGAGTTTTACGGCAAGCATATTCAAACCTGCTTCAGAGAGCACGGAATCAACCACTTCTTTCTACTCTACTCTAATCAACCATACTTTCTCGAAAAAGAAGGCAAGTACGAGGAACGTGGAACGAGTGAATAGGGCAATAAAAGAGAAAATGTGGAAATAGTTTAGGAAACTTATACATGGATTGACGTGCTTCAAAAGCTAGCGTACAACCATAATTCTTCCACGCACAGAAGTATAAAGATGAAACCTAGGGTTGTAAATAAATCGAATGAAACTCAGGTGCACAAAACTCTGTATCTGCATGAAGTGGAGCAGCAGGAAAAATTTGACACATTCGAGTAGGTGATAAAGTTAGAATTACCAAGTATAAACGGAAATTGTTCGATAAAGGGTATCTACCAAACTGGACGGAAGAAATATTCACAGTGAGAAACGTTTTTAGATCATGACCGCCTACTTACTCTCTTCGCGACTGGAACGGTGAGGAGCTAAGGGGAAATTCTAAATGCATGAAATTCAGAAGGTGCTGGACACCAGCGACTATCGCGTTGAAAAAGTTTTGAAACGAAGAAAGCTAAACGGTAAGCCTCAGGTACTGGTAAAATGCAAAGGATATCCCAGCAATTTCAATCAGTGGATTGAAGAAAACAAAATTCAAAACCATTAAATGTTATTTTCTCACTTATGAAAAATGGAAATGAAAGCAATTGGGATTCGTGAAAAAAGCAAACATAAAGTCTCAGCCATAGTAAATGACGACGATGAGTAAATGACGACACCAAAAACTGAGGCAGTTAGCGATATAAAGCAGGACAAAGAAGCCAACTCTGAAACTCCACTCAAATCAATCATTCTTTAGTTTCTTGACAAGGGTGAGGCCTTTTAGATGACGTTTAGACAAAGCGGGTATGAAAATGTATCTTGCATTGTTGATCTTCTTTCAAAAATTTCCAATCTGGTGGAGTCGAGTAATGAGACTTTGGTGGGAATTGATAAGTGACAATTTTATTTTCATTTAGTCTTATTTGGGTTGTAAAATGGGAACACAGCACTGTGTCTCATACCACTAGCGTTATTATCTCCTGCACAAGGAGCCGCTTAATCAACAGAGCAGAGAATACTATTTGCGGAACAAAGAAGATATAAATAAGAGAAGATATGTGACTGGTGCTGCTAAGGTGTTAAGTTGCTGCGAAGAGAGACTTGTGGCTGTTTTGACTTTATCTGTCCTACTATAAATAAGAGAAGAATAATACGTTACTATCAGAGATGAAACCGGGTCACTATTTACTGACCCGGTGACCCGGTAACCCGGTATTTTTGAAATTTCAGGTTTAAGCTTGCAAAAAATTAAAAATACTTTATTGGGGTGCGGTGAGTGTTTTTACCATTTTGGACATTCTTGACGACTAAAATATCAAGTTGGGCAAACCTTTTGCTTTCCTTAAAGTAGTAGCATTGGAAAGTAAATATTGTAAGTAAGCCGAAAAAAATCAAAACGATTTGCACGATTTTGCACTCAATAATATGAAGTAAACTACATAGCTTTTTGAATTAAACAAATTGGAACAAAATACTTTACAAAGTTATAACTTCATCTAATTCTAATCATAGGGTTTAACATTATCACATTTCTGTATTATCATTATTTTTTAGTAAAATATTTTATTTAGTTGTATGATTGAAGTTTCACTCAGCGAAAATTCTTTGGAAATATTTTTCTTATTGCTAGGATTCAGAGAATATGAAATAAAATCAATCACAATTGGTTCCTGAAGATATGTTGTAACTTATAAGTCATAACAATTGCAAAAATGCAAAGTAAAACTCAGAATCTGTAGACCTTGTTTTGCTGAGATTTTCCTTCTTACAGAGATTTGAAACCCACAGTCTGACCCTCTCCCTCCAAAAATAATAGTAGCAGCGCACTTACAGTAGATGGAGCATGGAGAATTTTAGATTTTAAGATAATGATTTCAGACTCTCAGGGCCCATGTAATTGTTTTCATTTTCTAGTTAAAATTCAACGCAATCATTGTAGTTTCAAACCTAGATCTAAGCTGGGCAGGACATTCAAAATATTATGAGGACACTACTAGAGCGACAAACATTTAAAAAACAACACGATTAAGTTGAGAATAAGTCTATTGCTAGTTTTTGAGTAATTGTTGAAGTTTTCAGTTGGCAAAAATTGGTAAAACTTTGAATAATAGCCTTATAACAGCAAAAAATTCTTCCAATCAAAAATACCGGGTCAAGACCGGGTCAGAGCACCTGACCCGGTGACCCGGTGACCCGGTCCATATAGTGACCCGAACTGACCCGGTGACCCGGTGACCCGGTGACCCGGTTTCATCTCTGGTTACTATGCTAACCGCGAAAAAACTAGGAACAAGCTAAAAGGAAAGAGGAATGCCAAAACTGTCAGATTGTTATGCTGTAAATACTTGAAGAAACATGAAGAATGATGCTCAAAATTGAGGATGCATATTACCAATTGTACGCAAACAATCAATACTGAAAATTAAATTTTATTTTTTAATTCTCATTAAATTTATTTTCTTCTTATTAAAATGAGAGGATAGGCTGGCGAAAGCTATCTCGATTTGGAGGTGCGCAGCGATGCATTGCAGAAGGTTAAACATAGTCAGAATCGACTAAACTCTGGAGGAATTAAGCATCGACTGCAACAGCGCCTTGAAAAGCTACAATGTCCACTGTGCCAAAAACGCTATAAATCGCGGATATGGTTCTATAAGCACATTGTGAAAGGCCACACCAAAAATATGTTCGAAATACCTCGCTCATGTCCTTGAATTTGGATGTGGACAATAATGTACTTTAGAAAGTTGTTGTTGAAAAGCTTAATCTTGAAAATACCAAAAGCAAACTGCAGAATGTCGAACGGCTACAGTGCCCTGAGTGCCACAAGCTACACAAACATGAAAAATAGTTCAATAAACACATTGAGAAAAACAAGTGCAAAAGCTACGCTTGTGCCGTATGCCATCAGAGTTTTGGCACAAAAAGAGAGCAGCTAGGCATAAGGTCGCGCACGTTCAATGGCAACAAAAGTCCTAAAAACCGATGAAACCGTGGACACACCAAAAGCTCGTTCCAATACAGAGCATGTTTGTCAAATGTGCCAAAAGCATTTTAAACAAAAAGTCACTTAACAAGACACATGAAAGGTGTGCATGCAGCAGAACACCGCTGCGAACAGTGCGACAGAACCTTCAAGCCAACACAGGGCTACCAAGGATATATTATTCATCGAAGGAACTCATCGAATGCGCCATTCAAAAAGCTTAGCAGGCTGGCATCAACGGAATCGGGAAAGTTAAGTGGGGATAGCTGGAATTCCGTTAACGGACGGTGTAAATTCCGGAATCACCCCAGTGAAATTCCGTTGGGCGTTAACGGATTTAAAAAAAATAAATTTTGGAAAGTTCACTGGGGACAACGTAATTCCGGAATGTTGCCCACCACTGGGGAGATTGCAAGCGATTTGAAATTTTGGCGGGAAAACCGCTATATATAAAAAATAGCACGGGGAAAGTCTCAAAACAGCGGAAATCGACGATTTGGACTATATTTAAGAGCAGCAGCACTGTGAAGGATACCACAAAGCTGGGTGCCCATGTAAATTTTTAAAATGTAAGACGACGACACAACTAATTAATACGTAACGACCTAACCATCCTGGAACACTTCAATTTAACCAATACCCTACCAAAGCTGAATGTTCACAGAAAAATTTAAAATGCAAGCCGACTACTCAACCAATATTAGCTACCTAAACTTATTGTTGAACTGTTTCGTAGGTCATATGCGAGAATTAACTGTTGCTTGCGAACTGCGACTTTTCCCCGCAACCGAGACACATCACTCCCATTAAAAAGTTGACCAACTTTTAACAATTCAACTGAACCCACAGGCTACCTATTAATACTGTAAGTCTGACAATCCAGTATAAAGCACAACAATTTAATATTTCATCCAAATAACAAGTTAAACTTAAAATCAACTCAGCTTTTTTCTGTGCTAAAATCGCTGTCTGTTCCATAACTTTCTGGTTCTCTAATGGGTACAGTTATGAACTATGAGCAATAACGAAAGTAACAACTAAGACTCTATAATACTGCAGTAGCCGGGCTTTCAGGATTAACAATCTCTATACCATACCAAATTCTGGTTCTTAAGCTTGTGGTTCACTTTAAGGTTCAATTCAGTCAATCCAGTACCAGTGGGTCTTCACAGGAAACAGTAGCTGACGTGCTACATGCAACCGTATAAAGAATCACTGCACACTGGAGCATCCAGGCTTTTCAGGACAACATGAACTAGATACTAGCTCTAGCCCGCATATTTTTGGTCTTACATTTTGGACTATACTGTCTGCTATGCAACTCACTGTTTATTTTCCTGTTGACTACGTGCGTATATATAGCCACAGAGAACTTTATAGCTCTTGGTACACCGTGCGGATAAGTTAATTAGGAGTCAAGTTACTAGGAGACCTGGACCTAAACTATTTTACTGGTCCATGCCCAGCAGAGCGTGCAGCTAAGCTCCAACTTAGCTCAGCTGCACACCAAAAAAGGCCTCCCAGTCACGGCAAATTTACTGCCAGATGATCTTAAACATTGCTTGAATATATGTTCTCCGCTGCAGCATCATAGAATCAAGCTTCATTAGTTTAGTGGCAAGCTTTATATGTAGCTTGTTTCGTTGTATACGCATTTTACAACACGACATTGCTAGAATTCAGAGATTTATATGCACGCCGTTCGGGAAGCTCCAAGTGTGTGGCACGAGTGCTCTACTTAAATAAAACTAAGGCACACCAGATAGTCAATCCTGTGTCAGTAGGTCTTCACTGGTAACAGTAGCTGACGTGCTACATGCAACCGTACAAAGAATCACTGCATACTGGAGCAACCAGCTTTGATCCCCCAAAACTCCAACAAAACTTTATCGGTTTTGCTCAAATTTTTATCGCATACAGTTGGTGACATGGAAAATGCGCGGAAGGTAAAGAAAAAATTTTAGCCTGCACCGGTCAAACATGAGCGACAGGTGAAGTTGGCAAAAAATTACAGTGTAAAAAAGTTCCAACTTCAATCATGAACTGGAGCAACAATTCTTGACCTAGAATTTTCGTTTATGCATGAAAACACAGTTCAAGATGTTGTTAGCAATTCTCATAAAAAACTAGACTTATAACTTTAATTCTGGTAATTTTTGATTTTTTTTGAAAAATTGGCCAAAATTTGCTAAAATCGATTTTGGGCCAACTTTGACTCTTCAAAACTCCAACAAAACTTTATCGGTCTAGCTCAAATTTTTATCGCACGCAGTTGGTGACATGGAAACTGCGCGGAAGGTAAGGAAAAAATTTTAGCCTGCAGCGGTCGACCATGAGCGACCGATGAAGTAGGCAAAAAATTACACTGTAAAAAAGTTCCAAATTCAATCATGAACTGGAGCAACAATTCTTGACCTAGAATTTTCGTTTATGCATGAAAACACAGTTCAGGATGTTGTTAGCAATTCTCATGAAAAACTAGACTTATAACCTTTATTCTGGTAATTTTTGATTTTTTTGAAAAATTGGCCAAAATTTGCCAAAATCGATTTTGGGCCAACTTTGAATCCTCAAAACTCCAACAAAACTTTATCGGTCTAGCTCAAATTTTTATCGCACGCAGTTGGTGACATGGAAACTGCGCGGAAGGTAAGGAAAAAATTTTAGCCTGCACCGGTCGACCATGAGCGACCGATGAAGTAGGCAAAAACTTACTCTGTAAAAAAGTTGCAACTTCAATTTAGAATTACAGCAGCAAATCTTGACCTAAAATTTTTCCTCATACATGAAAACACAGTTCAGGATGTTGTTAGTAATTGCCATGAATGAAGAATTGTCCAAAACTAGCCAAAAACCAACATTGATCCCCCAAAACTCCAACAAAACTTTATCGGTCTAGCTCAAATTTTTATCGCACGCAGTTGGTGACATGGAAAATGCGCGGAAGGTAAAGAAGAAATTTTAGCCTGCAGTGGTCGACCATGAGCGACCGATGAAGTAGGCAAAAACTTACACTGTAAAAAAGTTGCATCTTCAATTTTGAATTACGGATGCAAATCTTGACCTAAAATTTTTCCTCATACATGAAAACACAGTTCATAATGTTGTTAGTAATTCCCATGAAAAACTATACTTATAACTTTAATTGTGTAATTTTTTGATTTTTTGAAAAATTGTCCAAAACTGGCCAAAAACCAACTTTGATCCCCCAAAACTCCAACAAAACTTTATCAGCTTTGCTCAAATTTTTATCGCACACAGTTGGTGACATGGAAAATGCGCGGAAGGCCAAGAAAAAATTTTAGCCTGCACCGGTCGAACATGAGCGACAGGTGAAGTTGGCAAAAAATTACAGTGTAAAAAAGTTCCAACTTCAATCATGAACTGGAGCAACAATTCTTGACCTAGAATTTTCGTTTATGTATGAAAACACAGTTCAGGATGTTGTTAGCAATTCTCATAAAAAACTAGACTTATAACTTTAATTCTGGTAATTTTTGATTTTTGTGAAAAATTTGCCAAAATTTGCTAAAATCGATTTTGGGCCAACGTTGACTCCTAAAAACTCCAACAAAACTTTATCGGTCTAGCTCAAATTTTTATCGCACACAGTTGGTGACATGGAAAACGCGCGGAAGGCCAAGAAAAAATTTTAGCCTGCACCGGTCGAACATGAGCGACAGGTGAAGTTGGCAAAAACTTACACTGTAAAAAAAGTTGCAACTTCAATTTTGAATTACAGCTGCAAATCTTGACCTAAAATTTTTCCTCATACATGAAAACACAGTTCAGAATGTTGTTCGTAATCCCCATGAAAAACTATACTTATAACTTTAATTGTGATGATTTTTTGATTTTTTGAAAAATTGGCCAAAAACCAACTTTGATCCCCCAAAACTCCAACAAAGCTTTATCGGTTTTGCTCAAACTTTATCGCGCACAGTTGGTGCCATGAAAAATGCGCGGAAGGTAAAGAAAAAATTTTAGCCTGCACCGGTCGAACGTGAGCGACAGGTGAAGTTGGCAAAAAATTGTGTAAAAAAAGTTCCAACTTCAATCGTGAACTGGAGCAACAATTCTTGACCTAAAATTTTTCCTCATGCATGAAAACACAGTTCAGGATGTTGTTAGTAATTGCCATGAAACGCTGTACTTATAACTTTAATTGTGATAATTTTTTGATTTTTTGAAAAATTGTCCAAAACTGGCCAAAAACCAACTTTGATCCCCCAAAACTCCAACAAAACTTTATCGGTTTTGCTCAAATTTTTATCGCACACAGTTGGTGACATGGAAAATGCGCGGAAGGCCAAGAAAAAATTTTAGCCTGCACCGGTCAAACATGAGCGACAGGTGAAGTTGGCAAAAAATTACAGTGTAAAAAAGTTCCAACTTCAATCATGAACTGGAGCAACAATTCTTGACCTAGAATTTTCGTTTATGCATGAAAACACAGTTCAGGATGTTGTTAGCAATTCTCATAAAAAACTAGACTTATAACTTTAATTCTGGTAATTTTTGATTTTCTTGAAAAATTTGCCAAAATTTGCTAAAATCGATTTTGGGCCAACGTTGACTCCTAAAAACTCCAACAAAACTTTATCGGTCTAGCTCAAATTTTTATCGCACACAGTTGGTGACATGGAAAATGCGCGGAAGGCCAAGAAAAAATTTTAGCCTGCACCGGTCGAACATGAGCGACAGGTGAAGTTGGCAAAAACTTACACTGTAAAAAAAGTTGCAACTTCAATTTTGAATTACAGCTGCAAATCTTGACCTAAAATTTTTCCTTATACATGAAAACACAGTTCAGAATGTTGTTCGTAATCCCCATGAAAAACTATACTTATAACTTTAATTGTGATGATTTTTTGATTTTTTGAAAAATTGGCCAAAAACCAACTTTGATCCCCCAAAACTCCAACAAAGCTTTATCGGTTTTGCTCAAACTTTATCGCGCACAGTTGGTGCCATGAAAAATGCGCGGAAGGTAAAGAAAAAATTTTAGCCTGCACCGGTCGAACATGAGCGACAGGTGAAGTTGGCAAAAAATTGTGTAAAAAAAGTTCCAACTTCAATCGTGAACTGGAGCAACAATTCTTGACCTAAAATTTTTCCTCATGCATGAAAACACAGTTCAGGATGTTGTTAGTAATTGCCATGAAACGCTGTACTTATAACTTTAATTGTGATAATTTTTTGATTTTTTGAAAAATTGTCCAAAACTGGCCAAAAACCAACTTTGATCCCCCAAAACTCCAACAAAACTTTATCGGTTTTGCTCAAATTTTTATCGCACACAGTTGGTGACATGGAAAATGCGCGGAAGGTAAAGAAAAAATTTTAGCCTGCACCGGTCGAACATGAGCAACAGGTGAAGTTGGCAAAAAATTACACTGTAAAAAAGTTCCAAATTCAATCATGAACTGGAGCAACAATTCTTGACCTAGAATTTTCGTTTATGCATGAAAACACAGTTCAGGATGTTGTTAGCAATTCTCATGAAAAACTAGACTTATAACCTTTATTCTGGTAATTTTTGATTTTTTTGAAAAATTGGCCAAAATTTGCCAAAATCGATTTTGGGCCAACTTTGAATCCTCAAAACTCCAACAAAACTTTATCGGTCTAGCTCAAATTTTTATCGCACGCAGTTGGTGACATGGAAAATGCGCGGAAGGTAAAGAAGAAATTTTAGCCTGCAGCGGTCGACCATGAGCGACCGATGAAGTAGGCAAAAACTTACACTGTAAAAAAGTTGCAACTTCAATTTTGAATTACGGATGCAAACCTTGACCTAAAATTTTTCCTCATACATGAAAACACAGTTCAGGATGTTGTTAGTAATTGCCATGAAAAACTATACTTATAACTTTAATTGTGATATTTTTTTTGATTTTTTGAAAAATTGTCCAAAACTGGCCAAAAACCAACTTTGATCCCCCAAAACTCCAACAAAACGAAACGGGGTACGCTCACTCGCTCTATGTTTATGTGCTTAAGCTCGAAAACACAAGCAGTGCGTTCGCGAATTTTGTGCCTGCTTCGAGCTTTAGAACATAAACATAGCGCTCAAAAATCTTTGGGTCTAATTTGCGGGGGGGGTGGGCCGTTAGCGAACAGAGCATAGTTTTTGCTCTGATAACAGAGAGTGTGCTTAGTGGCACACTCTTATATTATGTACTCTTGGTATGATGGAAAAAGTTGGACAGAAAATGAATAAGCTTTGAAGGAATTCTGGGAGGTCAAAAATGACCCCAAGAGCGATTTTGGTCAATTTTGACCCAAACTTCAAAAATCCGGAAAACCCGAAATTAGCAAATTCTGTCTAATTTTTTCCTGCGCCGTAAAGTCAGGACCCCGGCGCGTGTTTTCATGCCTGAATCGTCTTGCTCGGGAAAAAATTGAAAATTTTATGACCAAAGTTCCAACTTTTTCTCAGTGTAAATTTTAGCCAACTACAGTGGCCCTTCTTAGCCTATACATGATGCCTAAGACCATTGTTCTACTTTCAGCGTTTACCCAGCAGCTCTATAAGTATGATGGAAAAAGTTGGACAGCGAATGAAGAAGCTTTGAACGAATTCTGGGAGGTCAAAAATGACCCCTAAGGAGTCTTCTCAAAAATAGAAGCTGGCTTCAATGCGCATTTTGGCTGTTACTGTATGCGCTTTCTTATAAATGTGTTGCTCCAGCTACATATGCTTATTATCGTGTAGAAAAGTTAAGTTAAAGCTAAGCTGCAGCTAGAAAAAGCTGTCTAAAAACTTGCTGCTAAAGTACAGTATCCGCTTTGGAAATGCGCATAATTTCAAATCTTTTTGAGAAGCCTCCTAAACCGATTTTGGTCAATTTTGACGCTAATTTCAAAAATTCGAAAAAATCCAAATTAGCAAATTCTGGCTAATTTTTTCCTGCGCCGTAAAGTCAGGACCCCGGCGCGTGTTTTCATGCCTGAGTCGTCTTGCTCGGGAAAAAATTGAAAATTTTATGACCGAAGTTCCAACTTTTTCTCAGTGTAAATTTTAGCCAACTACAGTGGCCCTTCTTAGCCTATACATGATGCCTAAAATTAGCAATCCACGTTCAGCGTTTACCCAGCAGGTCTATAAGTATGATGGGAAAAGTCGAAGAGAAAATTAATAAGCTTTGAACGACTTCTGGGAGGTCAAAAATGGTCCCAAAACCGATTTTGGTCAATTTTGACGCTAACTTCAAAAATCCGGAAAAATCCAAATTAACAAATTCTGTCTAATATTTTCCTGCACCGTAAGGCCAGGACCCTGGCGCGTGTCTTCATGCCTGAGTCGTCTTGTCCGAGTAAAATTTGAAAATTTTATAACCAAAGTTAAAACTTTAAAACTCGTTAGCCTATACATTTGTGCCTATACAGCCTAACAAATTGTGCCTAGTATGATCTGACTCGACATGTAGAATTTTTCTGCACATAATCGGCGCATGATCTGAGCAGCAATTTGTGCAGCCTTGTTTTACACGGTCATTCGACCATTTTCATTCAAATACAAGTAAATAAAAAACAAACAAATCAACTCTATTTTCACAGAATGGAACAATTTTCCTAGCACAGAACCTCATCATCCTGCTAACCTCCTGTTCCAGGTCCAGCTTGGTCCGGATGCCATGAGAATAGCAGCCGGCCAAAATCACCTGATCAGTCAGAAGCCAGGCATGATTGGGCCGAAGCTGCGGTTGAAGGAGATGTCATTTGCCACCGTTCAGGGGGCACACTGGCATTAAATTAACGTGAAAATGGCCGATTCCCCTCGGCAACCACACCTAAATAAGATAACATAAGAACAATTATAAAGCGGCGCAAACCAGATGAAGACTACTGAAACAGAAGGAGCCTTTCTTGACAATATTTAGAATGCTCTATTGAACTTTCCTACAAAATTTCAGACGATTGCGACTTATAGATCGTTGGTTATAGACCGTGCTGCACCTATGCAGCATGTTACTGTGATTACGGTTACCATGATGCCTTACGATGAGCTTCAAAATGAGCCATAAAACATCTCCCTAGCACTTACGGTTGGTGAGAAATTTTCGACCAAACCGATGGGAAAAACCCAATGCGGGGAAAAACCCAAGGGCGGGAACAAAAACCCACCCGAAATTTTTGCTCGAAGCATGCCAGAACAGTTTTGACAATACCATTCGAAAGAGCGGGTTATTTTCAGTATATATATACATCGCATCAAAAATATCAATATTTTTGCAAAAATTCATGTCAAATTGACTTTTGAAAATTTTGTATGTTTAACACGTAAACATAGGCAAATTTTGGAAATTTGCTTAATTTCTGCAGTTTAAAAGCGTCTTAAGCATCTCATCAGTTTAAGCATATTACATTGAAAACGTGTTTTTATTGCATTTATAGCTAAACGCGACCTGTTTTAGTGAAAAATTGGCGAGCTTTGACGGAATTGAAAATTTTGGCTTGAAAAGGCACCACGCCAGATTTTGGCCACCTGGACAACACATACAAGGTTGAACCTAGGTAAAATCTATCCAAATTGATCAGGAGGCTCTATTGAGCTAAGAAATGCATGAATTTTTCCTATGCTGCTAATGGTTAGAAAAAAATTTGAAATTTGGGGTTTTCCCCGCACTTCGGTTTTTCCCGCCGAGTCTAGGTCACCCCCAGGTCGGACAATAGGCAGTAGAGCCAAATTGCATACATCATAGTAAAGTTAGACACATGTCCTCTGTAAAACGTTAATCCGTTTTGGGCTAGATCTTTCCAGTAGTTCAGGGTGACCCCCCCAAAGTTGACCCCGTCTGACCCCCATGTTGGTACCAAAATTTCCAAAATTTTTAAAGTCCCAAAAGGTTGGCTGAGAGGCAGCGGGATTTACAATAATACAGCCTCTACGGTAGTTTTGGACGCTCTTAAAGGTAGGCTATTAAAATCCGATTTATCTCATATGGGTTTTTTCCCACATGTCGGCGGGAAAAAAACCAATGCGGGAAAAAGGCCCGTCGGCGGGAAAAACCCACCCGGATTTTTTTGCTGGAATCCAGACAGTCATTGTTCATCAATTAAGGCCAATGAAGCATTACCTCCATCTTCCACCTCGCTACAGGGGTTGGGCGGGGACCCACGAAATCTCCCCAAATAGCACCTCCCGTATCTTTGCTTTCGTCCAGCAGGTTTGTGGGTACCCCAAAATTTTGCCCTAAACAGGCCAGTTTTCAGACATTTTCCGGCTTCACGTGAGAGTTTCCGCAAAAATGGTTAATTTTAGCTGAAATTTAGGCACTTATGCGAACAGCTTGCGCTTTTCTCCATGCAAAGTACGAAGCCAAAAAATCTATTTTTGACTCTTTTTGGCTAAACACTTCCAAAAATATCCCCCGGAACACTCACCAGCCGCTTCGCCAGGTGTGAAATAGTGGTGCCAGTGACTCAGGAGGCTGGGCAGCGTGTCAATGCTGTGCGCCGCCGCACAGCCCACCAACCATCGCACCATCTCACCACGCGACCAGGGCAGGGAGCCGATCGTCATTTCAAGGACCTACAACAAAACAACAAAACCTCACAAATTCCAATTCCATAGAATTTGAATTTCCTAATTCAAAGTTTCTAAATAAAAAATCAACTTCACACTGGTGGTACACACACGAAAGCGTTGCTTGTACTCTCTCTGAGCTCCAAACATTATACACAGCATCACACATTATTCACTTTTCACCCCTGGATTTATCAAATTATTGTTTGATTTATTTGATATACTTATATTATTTTTCAAAAAACTTCGAAATAAAGCAGAGACAGAGCTGTACAAAAACCACGGGAAGAAGCTAAAATTTCAGAACCCCCCTCCAAACCCCGCCCCAAAACCCCACCCCCTCTTCGAGCTCATACCTGAAGTCCATAGCTATCATACCAAGTCTATAGCCGTAGTCATCAGATGATGCTGTGCCGTGGAATTGTCCGCCTGCTGCGAAGCGTCCCTGTAGACTTCCTGGGCCAGCCGGTAGACCAGGGAGGAACTCTTCACATGCGTCTGAATACAGGTCAGCACACTGCTCAGACGAAAGACTGAGTCTACAACAAAAACAACAAAAAAGTAAAGTATACACAAAAGTTTTTAACAAAAATTCAAAGAAAAAGGTTAACCACTCATAGCACTGCAGTCACTAATGTGCAAAGCCTTAGTCCGAAACAGGAGAGAGCCAAACGGGCGCGGCGAAGCAATAATTTAATGCACCTGGATGGAGTCCGTTTTCGAATCCGTCCAAAAGATGGCATGAGTGTTCGGGTCTACGGCAATGTCCATCGGTTCAACGATCCCCAAAGTGACCAGCGCCTTGCGTCCACTACCGTCCAGGTTGGCTCGCATCAGAACCGGCAACTGACCGCCAGACCGCCTTCCACTGGAATACAGAGATGCTCACAGTCTCCGCTATTGACTTCGCAAGGATTTTGCGTACCAGGAGCTGGAAAGAGGGATAAATAAAGATGACAATTCGGTTTATTTTCCGAATCAAATTTAAATTTAAATCAAACTAAGGGGGGGGGTCGCGAATTTTCGACCATCTCCGATTTTTTTTCATTTTCACATATTTTGTCGTCCCCATGGGTCCCCAAAACAAGACAGTTGCGTTTGTTGCAAAACTTTCCCTATCATTCACAATTGTCCTTCAAAGGTGACCTGGACATAAACATAGGAAAATGAAAAAGTTAGGAAAATTTCGCTGTGACCAAAAGTTTGAGCGCTGTGCAAGAGGAAATGAGCTATAGCTTGGCAAAATGATAATCTGGACTAAGTAGCGTGTTAATATCTATATGAGGTGTTTTTGCGTTAGCTCTACGATTTTCTAGAAATTTTCAAAGCTTAATGAATGAACGAATGGTTTTTGCTAAATTCTGACTTACAAAAATGCCACCGAAGAAATGTTTCGTCATGCCCTAAAACCATTCACTGCACAAATTTCGCGTATAGATATTAACACAGTACACAAATAGAGCTTCAATTTGCATATGCAAAATCCCAGCTGCTCCTTGGGAGTAGATCACACTTTTGGTCACCGCGTTGGCGTTTTCCCTCAAAATACGCCATTTTCCATAATTTTTGAATATAATGAGGTCTATAAGTCGGGTGAAACCCGAGATATCCCAACCAAATTCGGTGTGCCAGTTTGCACAAATGAAAGGAAGATGTGTGCTAAATTTCACTGCAATTGCTGGTGTTTAACTGTGGACGCATGCCTCAGTGCGATGTCGGAGGCCTATAGTCAAAAAATGGCAAATTTTCAAATTTTTCAAATATAGCCAAATTTTATATCAAATTGACGCTCTCGATGTCCTGAACATTTTATCTTCTTGCACCAAGTCTCTACAAAGCAATATGAGAAAGTTAGAGCGCGTTAAAGTTTGAAGTAAATAACAATCGGAAGGAGCTTGAGCAAATCGTTCAAACGCCGTTTCTCGCTCGGTGCTTGGTGTATCATTGTCATTTACACAGCAATAAATAGCCCCAGATAGAGGCTTCAATTTTATCTATTGGCAATGCCGTAGTCTTTTGTCATCCTATGTGCACACGACTTCGAAACCCTCAGCGAGGCATAGTGGCGTAAATACTAAATTGTAGGGTTTTGAACTGCAATATCTCTTACCTGGATTGATCCTGGACACTAAAAATTTGTCTTGTTTTTGGACGCATATGGGGGTATATTATAGCCAAAAATGAGTGAAATCGGTGACTATAAAATTTGGTACCCGGCGCCCCCCCTTAAAGAAAGTTACTTAAATACCAAATTACTTACTTAGTTACTTAAGTTACTAAATTTTCTTACTTCAAGAAATAGAGTTATTAAGATCAGTTATCGTAGTCTGGAACATGTTTTCGTTTGCAGCATATGCCAATGACTCACGTTGACTTAATTAGAGTAAATTTAATTTGCCTAGTAGCTTGTCAGTTTAGCTTAATATCTGTGTTTACTGCTGCGATAAATGCTATCATACTACTATGGATGGTACTAATTTGCTAAATTAAGCAGAAAGATCCTTCACGTGTTTTCTGACTTTGTTGTAAATTGAATTACGATTGATTAAGCTTCCACTGTATATAAGGATGATACTGGAATGATAGTGAGAGATCGTACATGGAATACCTTGAAAAAGAACCAGCTTCCAATTTGGCCGGTTTATTAAGAACTATTAGCTAAGTTAATTTTTCAGATATTAGTTTTTTGATAACTGACTGCGCAACCCCATTTTCTGAGGTTTTGCCATATTAACATAAAAGTCGAAGCGTTGCTTCTTGTGTTCCATTCGACTGAAGTATATAGCGCATCAAATGGAGATCCCCACAGGTGTCCCCTGACATCCGTCTGCTCAACGGCGCAAATGGGTTCCAAACTCCCGGGAATACGGCAGTGTTGGATTAACACCGAAGCATCCAGAGTCCTCAAATTATGCTGCCGAGCGGGTTTGTCCAATCGCCCACATTATTTCTATTCCGGATTTTCCGATGTGTGGACCTGCCAACGCTAAAGCAAACGCATAGAAAAGCGCGTCGACGCCTCTGATTGTAACATGCAATTTTAACCGTTTAAAATCAGTTGTGACCAAAAGTTTGAGCGCTGTGTAAGAGCAAATGAGCTATAGCTTGCCAAAATGTTAATCTGAATATCTATATGAGGTGCTTTTGCATTAGCTCATCGATTTTGTAGAAATTTTCGAAGTTGGAAGAAGTCGGTTTTTGCACAATTCTGACTTACAAAAATGCCACCGAAGATATGTTTCGTCAAGCCCTCAACTAATCATCCACTGCACAAATTTCGCGTATAGATATTAACACAGCGCACAAATAGAGGTTCAATTTGCATACGCAGAATCCTTGCTGCTGCTTGGGAGTAGATCATACTTTTGGTTACCGCGTTGGCGTTTTGCGTCAAAATACGCTATTTTCTGAAATTTTTGAATAGGTATAATGGTCCATAAGTCGGGTGAAACCAGAGATATTCTAACCAAATTTGATGTGCCAATTTGCACATATGAAAGGAAGATGTTTGCTACGTCTCACTGCAATTGCTGGTGTTGAACCGTGGATGCATGCCTCAGTTCGAATACGGCGCCTATAGTCAAAAAATGGCAAAGCTTCAAATTATTCAAATATAGCCAAATGTTACATCAAATTGAAGCTCTCGATGTCCTGAACATTTTATGTTCTTACACCAAGTCTCTACAAAGCAGTATGAAAAAGTTAGAGAAGGTTAAACTTTGAAGTAAATAACAGTCGGATGAGCTTGATCAAATCGTTCAAGCACCGTTACTTACTTGCTAGATACTTGGCGTATCATTTTCATTTGTACAGCAATAAATAGCCCTAGATAGAAGCTTTAATTTGATGTATTGGCTATTCCGTAGTTTCTTGTCATCCTATGTCTACACGACTTCCAGTCCCCCAGAGAGGTATAGTGACGTAAATACTAAATTGTAGGGATTTGAGCTGCAATATCTCTTAACTCGGTAATCGTAATCGTAATCGTAACTCGGTAATCTCAGAAAACGGTCAGCATAAAATTTGGTACCCGGCGACCCCCTCCCCCCCCCCTTAAAAACTGCTTTCACTTGACTTAATAACCACGGCCGGAAGCGATTTCCAATAATCCAACTGATGGACACGAAAGATTTATTTAGCTTTACCAGATATAGTCAGAAGGAACAGTCTAACCATGGCAGAATCACTGCAACTGAATGCAAAACAACTGGTTTCAAAGTTATATATGTCGTCTAACACATTCTCATAATCGATTCCTCAAAACTTAGTAAGGTTCTTTAGGACAGAAGATGCTGCTAGGATTTGACTTCTATCATGAAGGCTCTGCTGATCCTGTTTGAGAACTTCCACTGCTGGCTTTCCTATTGTCGGTTGGCAAATCTCGGAGGCAAGAAGATTTGGCTTGCAATCTCTACTTAGCGTGAATTCCTTTTGTTTCTCGTCCAAGCGACCACCAAATATATACACGCCGAAAGAGCGCATTAATCGTCATTAGTGCTGACGGTACGGTCAATGTTGGTCTCCGCATGGTGTACTGTATTATGTAATGAGCACCATGTGGGCTCGGTATCAGCAATAGGCTTCAAGGCTGAAGAAGAACCTGGACATTCTTCCTTAGAATATCGAGCTAAGCGAAAACGTAAATCTCCGATCTTGACCCCTGACAAACACCTATCATTCTTCCGATAGCGAGCTTTATTTGCAGAAGAGGTCACAGCAGTTTTAGTAGAACTTACGGATCGATGCTTAACTTCAGATGATAAGTCACAACAACTAAAATGAGCATTCTTTAAACACGGAAAAGGAGAGATCGAAGGAGAAGGCAAGTTTAGGAGCTCAGATGAAGAAGAAGAATTTGCATCGGAAATTGATGTTTTGGGAGAACGTGGGAACTCTAAAGAAAAATGCTGCAAAGGCAACATCGAAAATGGGGTCGTGTGAATTTCTACAAAAGAAGATCTCGACTTTGAAAAGGATGGAGTAATCAGATTAGAGCTAAAGCTTCCTTGCACCTTATTACAGACTATTACAAGTTCGTTCTTTAGCATCTGGACAGGTCACCAAAAATCACTAATTGAGGTAAAAGTAGAAAAGGAAGAAGACAAAGCCCGAGTAAACCTCGTCCCTAAAATACAGATAAATTGGGTAATATTATCCTCAAATTGGGATAATATTAATAAATATAACTTAAACGGCAACTGTCAACTCTGTTACGGTAATTGTCTACGCGGTACTGTAAAAGTATAAATTGAGGTGTTCAAATTGTTGTATCTTCTAATCCATACATTAACATAGGGTCGGGTCTTGGGGGGGGCTTGTCCCCAAAATTTTCAGGGGGCTAACGCTAATTTTATTAAAATTTGCAAAAAATCTTCAATTTTTGGAAAAAATTTCAAATTTTTGCCCGATTTTCCCGAAAAATTAAACATTTTAGCTATAAAATTCCGGCGAAGCCGGAAATTTTTTGAAATTTGAAATTTTACTGTAAAAACTAATTTTTTCCGGCTGTTTTCGGTTACCCCATAGCCTTTTTTTCGTTACCCCTTGCCCCCGACGGCGATAGAGCTTGTACCTTGTCCGGGTTGGGGGGGCTTGGACCCCCCCCAGACCCCCCGCGTTAACATATGTTCTAATCATTTATTTGCACCCTTAATACTATTACTGTACTCATTTATATTTGGCCTGTTGGAACAGTAACAATTTTAATGAATCATTGTGTGTGTCAGACTGCACGAGTTTTAACCTAATACGCAAAGGCGCGATTGTCTTTAACCGCACGGCGCGATTGTCATCTAGCCACGCGACAAAGGAGCCACATCATGTGCAAACAAAGTAAGTTCCTTGCGGAGCCGGAAGCCAAAGTTGGAATCCAGATATATCGTCATAGTCCAGCACCGATCTTTGGAAGCAAGTGCCGACCCCTCTTGCTGAGCTGCTGGAATCCAGTGCCTTAATCGAAATCACCTAGAAGACCCCATCAAAGGTTGGCAACAGGGAATTCCTGATTTTGGAAAAATCACCTTTCAGGAATCCAGTGTTTAAGTCAGCTTCGATAAGTGAACGCGCTAACCTTCCGTGTAATCGAGTTTAAAGTGGATTCAGATCTAACTAATTTCATTACACATGTCATTCGATAGCTCTTGATGTGAAAATGTTTTCAAAGGAAACAGTAGAACAAACGGTTTTCGTCTTTTTTCTGCAGATCAACCTAACACCGGTTTGCACCAACCAATATAAGCTCGGGGTTGAGATTACCACGAGCTTAGCTCCAGTTTGACTAATCTGTAACGAAATTCAGTTGGTGCAAAGCATTGTTTCAAACTTCGAGATTGAGATGAGCTCGAGCTTACCCAATCTTGAGCTCGAGATTAGCTTAAGCTGGAGCTAATCTCAATGTTGGTGCAAACGGTCGCTAGTTCAGAGTTTGTACGTACACCATTAAGTTTGTGCTCTCTCTCAATTGCTTTCGAATGGTGAGCGAAAATTTTAGAATTTTCTGTTGATTAGCACCGATAATTGCCACAATACCAAAATTGTTACCATGTTACCATATCAAAATGCAATTAATCGTATCCTAAAATCTACTGAAAGTAACAAAATGACTAGCTTCTATAGGTATCAAGTTAGCTATGGGGAAACAATAATTATAGAGCGAGCACATACATATTTCACAACATCAGCCAGGCCGCCCTGAGCTTCAAGTTCGGCCCACCGACAGCATGTTTCTGCTTCGCGAACGGTAGCATTCTTTAATCGTAGTAGTGAACATGGTTCTCTGAGCCCTTTGAAAAGATACAGCTTTAGCCTAATGCCCACACTATAGAGATTTCGAAAATCAAGCAAAGTATGGATAGTTTGAAAATTCAGTTGACATGTTATGTAATGCAATTCTTACTTGTAGGAAATAAGAAACTATTCGGACACGAGACTATAGTTTTATTATTTGGAGATTCAAAAGCGGAAACTATTTATATTTTCTATAAAATTTTATTATAATTATAATATAATATTTTTTAATATTTTATATGGCTTGATTCTCAAGTTTCCTTTTCAAGTATAAAAAATACTTAAATATTTTTCTATCGTAGCATAGTTAAATTTTTAAATACTGAAATGTTTTAACACACTTAAGGGGGAGGGATTAAAATGGGGAACCCCAAAGTTTGTTAGATTTCAATTCTTTTTTAGACATGTAAAGCACGTGCGTGACCAAAATGGTAAAATACCAAATAAACATACGAATATAGTCCAGGCTAGCTCTGATTGTTAGTTTTACAAGATTAGATGTTTGGCCTATCCTACTCATTCTACAGGAGCTGTTAAATGTTGGATCTCGACGTTTGGCCCATGACATCCTCATGAGCAAATCCTGGGCGACCCAAAACCTGTTGGATCTGCTCAGTATGTTGCCCTAGCGGGTCAGCGAATGCATTCTGGTTGGGTAAACTCTCGCACCCGATTTCTAACTCAGGCGACTCGATGTGCACCTCACAAAGGGAAGTACAAATTATACATTGTAAAATATTTTAAATTGTTTTTAACATTTAACATTTTACATTGTCTGTGCCGAAGTGTGCATAATTGGATTTATTGTTGGTCTTGCATGTTCCAGTACATGCGTCTGTGCTTTTGCAGGCCAGTGTGAACTGGCCTTTGTACACAGGCAGTCCTTGCAACTTGGTTGTATACTGGTTATTATTAGCTGTATTAAATATTATTATGTGCCAGTCAATACAGCGAAGCACGTACTATTTTCTTACTTATTTCAAGAGATACAGTTATTAAGATCAGTTATCGTAGTCTGGGACATGTTATCATTTGCAGCATATGCCAATGACTGACGTAGACTTAATTAGTCTAAATTTAATCTACCTAGTCAGTTAGCAAGTTTAATGTCAGTTTAGCTTTATATCTGTGTTTACTGCTGCGATAAATGCTATCGTACTACTATGGATGGTACTAATTTGCTAAATTAAGCAGAGAGATCCTTCACGTGTTTTCTGACTTTGTTGTAAATTGAATTACGATTGATTAACTTCCACTGTATATAAGGATGATACTGGAATGATAGTGAGAGATCGTACATGGAATACCTTGAAAAAGAACCAGCTTCCAATTTGGCCGGTTTATTAAGAACTATTAGCTAAGTTAATTTTTCAGATATTAGTTTTTGATAACTGACTGAGCAAGCACATTTTCTGAGGTTTTGCCATTGACATAAAAATCGAAGCGTTGCTTCTTGTACCACATTCGATTGAAGTATATAGCGCATCAAATGGAGATCCCCACAGGTGTCCCCTGACATCTGTCTGCTCAACGGCGCAAATGGGTTCCAAACTCCCGGGAATACGGCAGTGTTGGATTAACACCGAAGCATCCAGAGTCCTCAAATTATGCTGCCGAGCGGTTTTGTCCAATTGCCCACGTCATTTCCTTTCCGGATTTTTCGATGTGTGAACCTGCCGACGCTAAGGCGTGTGCTGGGCCAGTAGACGCTGAAGTGCCGTATAGCCTGCTCTAGGCTGATCGAGACCGGAAAAGAGCAACAACGTCGTAACGTGGTACATGTTCAAAAGTTGCCTCACAAAAATAGAAACAAAAATGCCACAGATAGCGGAACTTTGCTCAGTGAAACATACGGAATCAGAAACTCATATTCTCATTACTACTCCAATTTTAATACATATCATTTTAAGTTACACCGTTTTTAAGATGTGACATTTCAGTGTTTGAAATTTGAATACAGATATTAGCCTTATTGCAAACACAGATTATGTCAATTTTTTGCTACCATTTCTGCCAAAACCAAAAATGATTTGGAGTACTTCTTGGTATACATAAGCTGAGAATCATTTTAGGCCGTGTTTTGTTGTAATTTCAACTTACGGGAAAGCTCAGTTTTTCGATATTCAATCCATTTTAGGCCAACAGTTTACGCTAATCCTAGAAATTACGTATTTAAAATTGCGCGTATTACCGCGGCAATACAATTAGCCTTCTTCGCATCGAAACTACATAACTGATGAAACCGTTTACTGTGTTCTGCATGCGAACAGAGTTACTATCTGGACAGTAAATCTTCCCAGTCCCAAAGTCTATGATTATGCGATTTTCCATTAAGTAGTCACGGCCCAATAGGAAATTCTGTTTAAGTGCATCATTTAATATAAATTTTGTGAGATTTTGTGAAATTCCAAATTCTTAGATTGGCTCTGACTTTCCCTGCTCCAATAACAAATCGATTTGCTGCCACAGAAAAATTGTTCTGTACGGGTTGTAAAGTAAATTCACCGGACGACCAAGGTCCTCCCATTTTGATAAGCTAATGACAGTTTTAGAGCACCCAGAGTCTATCACCGCTTTTACTTTACACATATTAATAATAACTGTCAGCAGTGCACTGAATGGGGACACTCTCCCTGAACCCAATGCTTGGCCCGTACCATTGGCTTTTAGCGGTTTGAAGAAAAGCTTTTGACAGATGGGCACTGTCGTGTCAAATTGCCTCCCCCACAGATGTAGCAAATAATAGTTTGACGATATCTTGGAAACTCTCTTTTGCTGCTGGAACTGTCTAGTCGCTGGCGATAATGTTGACAATCTTTGCAGTTCGGCCTTTGATCAGAACGATAGCGAAAAGATGGTGGCTTTAGACACTTTTTCAAATTCTGTGCGACGACTGCTTTTGCGATAATCACTGCCGCCACTGGACCACAGGTGGACAATTGGGGGGAAAGGGGGGGGGGGAAATTTCCCCCCCCCTCGGCGAAGTCGCCCACAAGGGGTCGCGAAATTGCTCCCACAAGAGGTAAGAAAATTGGCCACAAGGGGTCAGAAAATTGCCCAAAAATTAGGTTTTACGACTAAAATTTCCAAAAATTTTCCGTTTCACGTAAAATTACTATTTTTAGCTAAGAAACGTCCAAAAAAAACCTTTTTTCTAAAAAATCGCTGTTTTTTGTTAAAAAATGGCAAAAATCGCTTAAAAATTGCTTTAAAAAGTACCCCTAAGAAAAATCGCTCTCACAAGGGGTACCCAAATTTGCTTCCACAAGGGTCAGTGAAATTTGACCTCCCGTTCAGGTATGCACTGGACACGGAACTATGACCAAAGTCTTGATGTTTGTCTTTGTTGACCAAAGAAAGGAGATTTTCAACTTTCTTACTCAATGCTAAAATTTCTTTATTTTGCTGTGACTCAGCAGTTGTCTCTGCCAAAGCTTTGGAATTAACCGTAGTATTTCCAAAAATCTTTTCAAATTGACGCGAGCTATGCAAAATATCGGTAAGGGTTTGGGCAGAGGGATCTTTTGCTTGAATCCATTGTCGAATTTGTTGATGTCTCACACCGAGAAGGAATTGGTTCTTGATAGGTTTTTGCTTGGCCAATTGGATTGTTGTAGGAAAAGCGATTCGTGCCAGTAAAGTTAAAGAGAAAGAAGAAGAAAGTCATGTAAAGAGGCCACATAGTCCTGAACACTTTCTGAAATGTCTTGCTTTCGCTGGGTAAACTTTGCATAACATTCAGTAGTAGCTTAGGTTTGCGAAAGCGACCCTTTAAAGCAGTAGTTAAATCCCGTCACGACCGTTTACTGTCCTCAGATAGTTCCATTAAGTCCTGCTTGCCTCTTTGTCCAGGTAGCTGATAAGATAACCCGACTTTCTTGCTACTGCGTCAGCCCCATCTTCACCGGGCTGGTTAGGCAAAAACGTCCACGAATTCTCAACTCGCTGCCTCCATGCTGCAAAGCAGTCAGCTGGACTGTAAGGCTCAGGAAAGCGAACTCCGAAAAAAGCTTCCATCCTGGTCGCGGCACCACAAAATGGCATTGAAAGCTTAGACTAATGGGGCTTAAGCGAAGCAGCTTAAGCGATCTAGGTACTCATATAACTACTAACGTTATCACAGCGCAGAGTACAAGGATCAATTCACAGTTTCTTTTAAGAATGTTTTATTTTGTATTCCTGTTTCACTTCAGCATCGCTATTCATACTGTTTCTGACTTATATTGTACAACCTCTAAGGGACGATGGTATCAGCACCTAAACCCGGGTTAAAATCGTTATGCCGGGTAAACCTGATCATCGTAAACATACGAATTTAGTCCAGGCTAGCTCTGATTGTTAGTTTTTCAAGATTAGATGATTGGCCTATTCTTTCCACAGGAGCTGTTAAATTTTAGATCTCGACGTTTGGCCTATGACATCCTCATGAGCAAATCCTGGGCGACCCAAAACCTGTTGGACCCGCTCAATATGTTGCCCTAGCGGGTCAGCGAATGTATTCTGGGTGGGTTAGGTCTCGCATCCGATTTTTAACTCAGACCACTCGGTGTACATGTCACGAAGGGAAGTACAAATTTTACATTGTATGTAAATTTAAAATATATTGTATGACACGATTATGATTGATTAAGCTTCCGTTGTATATAAAGATGATACTGGGATGTCGCAGATGGCATGGACTACCTTCAAGAAGAATCAGGTTCCAATTTGGCCGGTTTATTAAAAACTATTGGTTTAGTAAATTCTTCAGATATCAGTTTTTCCGTGGTTTGGCCATATTTACTTAGAAGTCGAAGTTTTGCTTTTTGTGTTCCATTCTACTGAAGGATATAGAGATGCCATAATATTTCGTTTTGTTTAATAAATTGTTCACAGAGCTCTCTTATGTGCATTCAAAAGATGTTCTCATTAACTGTCATGTAGTCTCCAAAAACTGTAGCTTTGGCGTTGCTGAGACCACCACTCGACCCAGACGAAGCAGATCAGTCGACCTAAACAGCTTATGTGTAGAATGTGAATCAGTGCTAAGTAGGATTGCATTGATTCAGCTGCAAGGGGCAAGCGGCAAGGTACATTCCCCTTTCAGATCTCCCGATCAGACAAAACAACGAAAATCAGCTCATTTTAAAGCGATATCATTCAAAAATGACAGCAGATATGAAGTAATTTGAGGTTGGTGTTTGTTACGGATAGACCTAATAATATTTTAATGAACTGCTTTGACTTCCGGACTAAGCGGATGCTGAGATAATAGCCCATGAAGTCACAAATTTCAAAGTTCAAACCAGGAAATGGACCGGACATTCGATAGCTTTGTCACCGGTAAAATGAAAGTTGTCTCCCAAGCATTCATTGTGCCAAAAGAGAACATTTTCTATCCGTGACTCCGAGCACCAAACCGAAAAAACTATTTTTTCTTGTTTTTTTTCGAACCGAACATTACCACAGATCACACAGTTTTGGTCCAAACCGGACAAAATTTCCTATACAGTCTAATTTCTACCCTAGGAATCCAAAAATCCGAGAACCTTTTTGCAACAGCAAGACGAGTTTTTGTTACCTTGACATCGGGCTACCGAACATGGACCAGATGTGACCAGATTTTCGGAAATGTTTTATGCCAAGGATCAATATACTAGAGTTCGAATTAATTAGCGTTTTTTCCAAATCTGAAGCATTTTTATCCACTTAGTATCCGGCACCCAACCGGATACGATGGTTTTTGCGGATTCTCCTCTTCCTGAATTTTCCAAGAATACGTGTGTTCCAAGTATGTTATCTCAGCATAGTTCTGTTCCAAGATTTTTTGGTCAGTCTTTAGTATACATTTAGCGGATGAATTGAAAATTCAACTAATTTTATGCGGCTAAATTACAAAATATCTTTAGTTAACTCCCACTTTCAGTTTCACCTTGGCTCCCGCTTTTCAAAATCCTGGGTATTGTTGGGAACCATTTCCTAAACCCTGGTCAGTAATATTGATAACAGTAATGTGTAGTTTAGCACAGCTTTAACAGATACTGTGAAAAAATATGCAATATTTATGTAATTAAAGGACTATACAACTGTGAATAGCCGTTATAAGCTGGCGACTTCGCCTTGCCTTTCCGTCTCCTGAATAGGAATGAACACTGTTCGTCCAATTGCAGTTAAACCTAGAATATTACATCTAATAGGAATTAGACTAAAAATATTCTGCTTCGTGGTTAAGCTGGATCATAGGTTTGGCCCATCGAAATTTGAATGCATGATCTAAGTTAATAATTAAAAAAAGCCAACAAATGTACATGAAACTTTCAGTGACATCGCCGCTGTTCATGTATACATTGATCGAACGTATTATTTGGAATCAACTGAAATCCCTGCAATGAAGGTGAGCTAGTTGCTGTTCTACCTGTCACTTATACATTTCTGTTTCTAACTTTTTCAGATAATAAAACTGTAATAATAATAATAATGATAATAATAGTATTAGTAATAATAATAATAATAATAATAATAATAATAATAATAATAATAATAATAATAATAATAATAATTTAATAATGATAATAATAATAATAACAATAATAAAGTAAAAAAAGCATCAGGTGGTTCCCGCTCAATATGGGTAGTTGTGCGAAGTCCATAGTGAGTATCATCTACTTAATTTCATCTTTATTTCATTTATTTCATAGTTCATCATTATATTTATTTTATTTATTATGTACTGGACAAGATACCTTTTTGCAGCCAATAGTTGCAAGAGCTATCTGTGCGTTCAATATCCGAAATCTTATCCAAATATTAGCGTTTGCTCGATCGGTTTTCATTGGGTTTCTTTTAATAATAATCATTAACATTAGCAAAAAGCTTTTTTCTGCGGACAAATTGAACTCTTCGTTTTCAGTTAAGTTTGCAACGGTATTGGTCATTAATATACGACAAGTCGAATTAGTTATGCGTGATTACGAGTACGAGCACGAGCGAATATGCAGGACTTGAAGATAATTTAGAAACTAGTTAGTAGCTTGATCATATATCGGATGAAATCTGGTACATATGCATTTTCTGTGACTTGCATTTTAATTTTTGAATTTTTGAATTACTGAATAAATACGTATCGAAAAGTATCAGTTTACTAAGTGCATATGAACTTGACTAAATTCATAAAGGCTTCATTAGTTTTAGCAAATGCATATGAATTTGCGTATTAAGTTTATAAAATGTCGTATCAATTTGATTAAGTGCACGGGACAATCATGAATATGCGCAAGAGCATAATTATTCAATCTTCGTGCGACATATATCCATTCCAAAATAAGCTCTTTTAGCATTCTAACACTCTCCACGCAATCCTGCTTCAAAAATTCGGTGTCTCATTTCAGGAAACATTTTGCCGGTTTCTGACAGCTATATAGTAGTTGCATAGCTATGAGTAAATTTATTCGAAAGGTCTTGTTGTGCTCTATATTTTTGTGTTTTGAGTTAGCTTTCTGGCTTTTCGCTCTCACAAAGTGTTAGCTTTGACAAATTTAATCTAAATAATTATTCATAAATATCTATAGAATAGCAGTATCGTATCACATCTAATCAAATTTATTCACTTGATTACAAGTCTGATGTTCCATCAAAGGAATAATTTGGCTCATTGTGTCCAGAGTAGTGTTGACTCAGGATCAGTGCGATGGCAGACGTATATGGCATCCGACAAATACTAAATATTCAAACGAGAATTTTCCCTAAATTTTGTTTGAAAATATAGGAAATTATTTCCTAAATTCTAGCTAACGCCAATATTTTACAGCATTAAATAAGTGTCAATTTAAATAATATTATCAACTCATTTAAGCAGAAAAAGCTTTTTCAGCTAGGATCTAATTTGCGTTAGGTTTGGAATATTGAAATTCGTAAAATAGTTACATGTTTGCGTCATCATACCGTTTCTCACTTTGTATTAAAAAGTGTAAAAGGCTTAAAAGGATTCAAAAAATTTCAATGAATTGATTGGTCCAGAACTGTGCCTGGTCGTTAGCTTCAATAAGTCTATCATTTCGTCGAATACACTTTAACCCGTCCAGCACAGCATCTCTACAGCCCATGAGAGCTTGTTCTTTTCGCTCAATAATATAATTGCTAACAGCTGGGAGTTTATTCTAAAGTTTAGAAAATGTGTACATGTAAACACTGTAATCATTCTTTACTGAATTAGCAATTTATGTAAATCTAATCAAACAAGACGTACATTCCTTCATAACAAGATGGTAAACCGATGTATGATAGCACAACTTTTAACCCAGATATTTCACTTGCTCTAATCGCTAGCGAAGTATTTGTTATCACAAGTTATCACAATTTCATAAGTATAGCAATGAGGACAGCGCAATTCATATGAAGTCGATTGGGTTAGTATTTAAAGACGATCTAGCGCAGTCCTTATCAGATAGTTGAATGAACATATTCGGAAATACATTCAACATTTCCGTTCATTTTAAACTTTTATTTTGCAAAACATGTGATAGAAACAATTGTATAATAATCTACCAAATGGGCTTTTCAAAACTTTTCAAAGTATCCTTCAACTTTGAATCGCCTGTCTCTGGACTGGTGGACTCAAAACCAGCAGCCCTGACATATCCTGAACCCAGGGTTCCGGTCCAACATGCGACCTGAACATAAACCACCGTTTACGTTTCCCTCTACATCGAAACCGCCAGCCCCGACGCCTCCCGAACTCGAGCTACCGTTCCCAACAGTGACAGAACCAAAACCGCCATTTGCAGATCAATCGAGTAGGAAACTGCCAGATATTACGCCTCCTGAACGAAGCGTACAGCTAGTGTTGTCCCACTAATTGTGGCACTGATTGAGATGACGCGAACTGTTCCAGGGATTTTCACAGGAATAGTTGAATTAACAGTAGGAGAAATATCAGTTCTTCTTTTCTATGGCATTTTTTACATTTTCAGATTCTCACAAGATATGTAAGGAACCATCAATAATTGTAAACAAATTGTGATACTAAGATGTAATATAAACGAAACAAATTTGGACTGAAACTGTAATTTTGTAATGAGACCTAAGAACTATATAACTGTAAGTTGACACTACTAACTTGATCTATTTATCTGTAGTTTCAGTTTAATAGAACTCTACCTAACCTAGTTTCTCACTTTGTGCGTTTTGTCAAATATATAGTTCTGTGACTTCTTATAATTAAAAATTCTAAGCTCCAATTGAATCAAAGAAATAAGATGAATGTAGATTTAAAGATGTTATTACAAAGTTTTGTAATAACCTAGATTTGCATTGTTCTTAGAAAAGTTTACTACCCAATTCAAATAGCTTAAGGCAAAACAAAGTAGTGATAGATTTATAAATTTGTAGTTCAGAAAGAATTTTGTGGAATATATTGTCAAAATATCAACGCTAAGTCATAAAAGTTTGTTTCAGTATTAGAATAAATCTAAATGTATATGTCATTAAAGTTAAAAGTAGATGTTAAAGTCAAGATAGTTAAAGATTATTAAAATGTGAAATTTTGTGGAGAAATATCCTGATAGGCCACAAAAGTTTGTGGCTCTGGTCTAGAACGCTCATTTATACACTACTACAGTATTTACTGAATGGAGAAATTGCTACGACATGTAGATTAGTAAAGAGTCATAAGTGGGTTATCCAAAAATGCAGCTTACTACGGAAGACCTGTTATAAAACCTAGAATGCAGCAACTGCAATGTATCTACATGACAATAAAGAAACTGTAGTTTAGTCGCTCATGGTTGTAGAAAACATATAATTAATTTGTATTTAAAACATGTTAGGCAGTCACAGCAGTTTCCCTCATGGGAGGAACCGCCGCAATTCTATGTGGATTTTCAGTAATTACTTTAGCGGAGTTGCTGTTTTGGTTTGCTAAAGTTATTGTTAAACTTGTCCAACGATGGTGCTGCTTTATATGAAATAAAGAGCAATTGAAAACGTGTGTCGTTGGTAGCGTTGTTTTAAGAAGTGTGCATTTTTAGGTGGTGGTATCCTTTTGTACAGTGCTTTTGTGGTGATTCTTTTAAAGGATAAATATAGACTAAAAATCTCTGAAATTCGATTTCTCAAAACTGAAGAATCAGGGTACGGCGCCCAGTTCATGTGTCTCATACATATACCTCCCCGTATATAAAATACAGCTTGGAACAACAGTAACAGTAATAATGAAAAAGAATGATAATAATAGTATAAAGGAACTATAACAGTAATAGTTAAAGTCGTAATAAAGGAAATAGAATATGTATTATATAAGATTATACAAATAGTCTATTTATAGAATGATAAAAGTAAAGATATTGCTTAACAGGATGTATAATGAGAAAAGTAAACATATATCTTTGTGATATGGAATAAATAAGTGAATATATTTGCTTACATAACTTATGAGAGGCATATAGACAATGAAAAAGAATTGCGTCTTTCCACTAACGTTTAAACTTTTCCTACCTGCTCTAACGACTAAGATGATTTGCTGTGTCTATTATAAACTTAAACAGTAAGAGGGGGACGTCTTCTTTTTGGTCATAGGGTGACTACTTAATCAAATTTGAAGGGGGAAAACAGTAAACACAGACAAGAGTTTATTTTAAAACACAAGAAATAACAGACAACAACAGTGTTTAAAATAAACAGTAGCCTATTCTTCAACATGCTTCCAAATATTCGTGCTTCTATCAGGAAAATAGGCTTGGGCGACTGCTCCTGAAACAGAAAGAAAAAATAGCCTTATAATAGTGGCTACAGGCGCCCGGCGCCCTGAGTAGCGTGTGACACACCAAATCAAAAAATGGGGAGAGAAGCCTTATAATAGTGGCTACAGGCGCCCGGCGCCCTGAGTAGCGTGAGACACACCAACTCAATTGTTTAAAACAGTAGCCTTATAATATTGGCTACAGGCGCCCGGCGCCCTGAGTAGCGTGTGACACATTAACTCAATTGTTCAAAACAGTAGCCTTATAATATAGGCTACAGGCGCCCAGCGCCCTGAGTAGCGTGAGACACACCAACTCAATTGTTTAAAACAGTAGCCTTATAATATTGGCTACAGGCGCCCGGCGCCCTGAGTAGCGTGTGACACACCAACTCAATTGTTTAAAACTGTAGCCTTATAATATTGGCTACAGGAGCCCGGCGCCCTGAGTAGCGTGAGACACACCAACTCAATTGTTTAAAACAGTAGCCTTATAATATAGGCTACAGGCGCCCGGCGCCCTGAGTAGCGTGAGACACACCAACTCAATTGTTTAAAACAGTAGCCTTATAATATTGGCTACAGGCGCCCGGCGCCCTGAGTAGCGTGTGACACACCAACTCAATTGTTTAAAACTGTAGCCTTATAATATTGGCTACAGGCGCCCGGCGCCCTGAGTAGCGTGAGACACACAACTCAATTGTTTAAAACAGTAGCCTTATAATATAGGCTACAGGCGCCCGGCGCCCTGAGTAGCGTGAGACACACCAACTCAATTGTTTAAAACGGTAGCCTTATAATATTGGCTACAGGCGCCCGGCGCCCTGAGTAGCGTGAGACACACCAACTCAATTGTTTAAAACAGTAGCCTTATAATATAGGCTACAGGTGCCCGGCGCCCTGAGTAGCGTGAGACACACCAACTCAATTGTTTAAAACAGTAGCCTTATAATATTGGCTACAGGCGCCCGGCGCCCTGAGTAGCGTGAGACACACCAACTCAATTGTTTAAAACAGTAGCCTTATAATATTGGCTACAGGCGCCCGGAGTAGCGTGAGACACACCAACTCAATTGTTTAAAACAGTAGCCTTATAATATTGGCTACAGGCGCCCGGCGCCCTGAGAAGCGTGAAACACGCCAACTCAATAGTTTAAAACAGTAGCCTTATAATATTGGCTACAGGCGCCCGGCGCCCTGAGAAGCGTGAGACACACCAACTCAATTGTTTCTCTTTTATAGCGCTGTTGCTTCAACTGCTCAAATCACCAGATCGAACGCCTCCAAGACTAATATCTCAAATTCTAGGTATGTTTTTCCTTAGTTTTCTCCACTTTTGAATACATCAACTGAAAACAGAAGATAGTATGAGGTAAATGTTTTTGTAGCGTCTTTGCCTTTTTATTTCAGATAAGATATGCAAAATCCGTCGATTTCTGAGTTCACAGACGAGATTTATTGGATTAGTGCAGCTGAAACATAATTCAAAACAAAGACCAGATAGGTTTTTCGCCTATTTGTTTTTCGGTATATCCTTGTAAACTTTAGGTACCATTGTAAAAGACGCAGAAAAATTTTTCTTGTCTCTCGGTGGAGACCAGTGCTAAATTTGTAACGGGGACAGCCACCTGTTAGAGTGATTCCTGTGCATGTTCTCAGACAGGCAAAGAAAAATCAACAAAGATAACAAACCAGGAATAACTATACGTGTCACTCGGAGGAGACCACTGCCATAGTTGTAAAGGGGGCCGCTGCCTGGTTAGAGTGATCCCTGTGCATGTTCCATTGGAGGGAAAGAAAATCTTTCAATTGACTGTGTTTCTAAGTTTTCAAGCAAACTACCCGCGATTTTGTTGCTTTTTCGTGTATTTTTTCTGAGATGGATGTGCAAATTGGATGAGCGAAAATAAGAACAGAAAGCTTGAAATTTTTATAACCCAGGTACCATTGTAAAAGACGCAGAAAAAGTTTTCTTGTCTCTCGGTGGAGACCAGGTCTAGATTTGTAACGGGGACAGCCACCTGTTAGAGTGATTCCTGTGCATGTTCTCTGACAGGCGAAGAAAAATCAACAATGTTAACAAACCAGGAATAACTATACGTGTCACTCGGAGGAGACCACTGCCATTGTTGTAAAGGGGACCGCTGCCTGGTTAGAGTGATCCCTGTGCATGTTCCATAGGAGGCAAAGAAAATCTTTCAATTTACTGTGTTTCTAAATTTTCAAGCAAAGTACCCGCGATTTTGTTGCTTTTTCGTGTATTTTTTCTGAGATGGATGTGCAAATTGGATGAGCAGAAATAAGAACAGGAAGCTAGTTTTTTGCTTACTAATGTAGTGATTCTGTTTTGGATCGGTCTCGCCGCTCCCTGGACCGAAAATTATACAGGCGGCAGGGTGAAATGTAGCAAAATAAACAGGGGAAATAAGCATAAAAATGGCAGAAAGGAAAAAGGAATACAAATGAAAGCGAACGTTAAAAATGTAGTTTATTGAACTAAATGTTGCATTTAAATAAATTACATATGTGACAGAAGAACAGATAGAATATCTAATAGTAGAATAAATAAGTGAAGCAAGATATTTTACAGCAACATTTTTAAATGAAAAGAAGAAAGATTGCAACCTCTCTGTCGTTTCAGTAATAAGAAGAAAAATTTCGTGGGAGAATGGAACAGTTTGTTTAAAAATGGGCGATTTACACTTAAAAGGAAAAATCGCCAATAAGAGAGAAATGTACAGACAAATAAAAATAAACAGAATTGTACAGATAACGACAAACAAAAGGGCAAACGCAAGGTTAATGGTGAGCCATAACAAGGAGGGGGGGGAGGAGGAACAGAAGAGTAATGGGCAGTTTCAAAAAAGGGGGGGGAAGAAAAAGAATACAAAGTCTAAATAACGCATAAAAATGAGCATATACGCGGGGACAAATGGAATCAGCCAGGGGGAACAAATGTAAACAGGGGAAACACAGCTATAAAGTACAGTGTCAGCAAGAAAAGGTAGGGGGTTGAAGTTTTTTTAAAAATGAAAAACTTTAAATAGGGTATAAAATTGAAAACAAAGGGGGTGAAAAGACTACAAGAATAGAAACGAAAAAGAATTAGATAGGAGTTAAAACTGGAACAGAGTACGGAAAAAGGCCACAACAGGGGGAATAACAGAGGAAACACAAAAAGAAATAGATAAGAAAAACTACTAGTCAAATAACCAATATCAGGGGGACCTCTTTACATGGGCATCACTAACAACACTAATAATCTACTATGCAGAATATCTGTACATGTTCTCAAACAAATGAATATTCTATTATTTTTGTTGAATTCTATCCATTTTGATTGAAAACAAAAAACCAAACAGATTTGCAAAAAGAGGAGAAAAGGAATAGACAGGAAACTTCACGTAGAAAAAGCGAGTGGTTACTGTAATAGTCTGAAAATTAAAAAAACAGTTCACAAGAAAAACAATGTAGCTTAAACAAAACTGATACATAATAAATAGTTCAAAACAATATAACAGATGAAAACATAAATCGGGAGACAGCACATAATAGTTCTGTTCAACAGTGTAGTGATTGGCAGCAAAAACCTTTAAATGAACATGAGTAATTTTTGCAGACCGATGTCAGGCTGGATTTTATATCAACGAAAGTCTGATTGCGCAGCAAAACAAGAAAAAAGGGGAGAGAGTTACAAACTATTTTGTTAAAAAGACGTACTCAAAAAAAGGGGGAGAGTGAAAAGCAGTACATTTATATGAAAGACTTAACTTAGGAATGACGCAACGCAATAGCCTCCAGATCATGAGCGAAGCTCGGCTAAGATGGAGTGCACAGGGACAGTCGCCAGGGGAGTACGGTTATTAAACTTGAACCATTTTTATCACAGGATTGGAATGGTTCTTCTGGATACGCAGGTTCAAACAAATTAACGTGAATCGCTGCTGCTCTCTGATCTACCTGAAACACACGTGCAAGCCAAGAGGGTGGTTCCGACCCGGTTGACTGAATAGGACAGAGAATCATGTCAGCGAATTTAATTGCAGGGAGATCAGGGGAAAACACGACACTCTCTCCTTCCTCACATCTTGGCTGCAATCCGTGGGAGCGTGTGGCGTCGTGATTATCTGTAAACATTGCAGAGAGATTACAGCATTGTAGGTGAGTTGCAAAAGTGGAGTCAAATAAAGAAGGGAAAAAGAATATATTGTTAAGAACAATATAGCAACTAGGTCAAATTAAAGAGAGGAAAAGCATGAATTAAAACGATTAGTCACAGAACACAGAGAGAATAAACCCCCCTCAACCTGTTGCCCCTTTTTTATAGAGTGTAGGCTTGGTTATGCCCACCATAGTATATATAATAGAATCGATCTATAAGTGGCATTTGATTAGTAGGTAGTTTCGCATACAATGGGTTATTGTAATATACCGGGAGGGATACGTCTTTTTACCCCTTCTGCTGGCTGGCATTGTTATACGACCATCGAAGGGGATCGTGGGACGGCCTATTGTATGTTTGCCGTTTGCTGCCTTCTGTATCAAGGAATTGTTTCCACGAATTCTTTACAGCGGGTACCCCGGATAAGTCGGGATGAGAAGGCGAACCTGAAAAGTGGAGAAGGAAAATTGCTATATTGTGCTAGGTATAACCAATATAGAAAAACATTTTAGGATTAAAATATGAGTCTGAACAGACTAGACGAAACCCAAAAAAGGATTGGATAAAAGAGCAGATTGAAGAAGATGAGATAAAAGAAAAAGGGGAGAAGACATGGACCCCATCAAATGGAGATCCCCACAGGGGGCTACTTGGTAATCCTACCGATGTGTTGAATCCGCCCCCCCCCATTATCCTCTGGATCATCAACATGCGAAGACTTCTGCTGGATTGCTGCTTGCTGAAATGCCCTCATATAGCATTTTGCTGATGAGTCCATATCAGAGGAAGAAGAAAATAAAAGAACACATTGATTAAACAATAAAGAAACGAAGAAAAGTGAGATTAAAAACTGTTAGTAACCCTTTATCTCTTGTGATTTCTTCGTTACAAATCTTGTCACCCGTATTGTTGAAAAGGCTTCAATTGAAAGCTGATTCCCCCTTTCTTCTTTGAGTTCCTTTTGTTCGTAGGTTCCACCAAGCTTCGGCCCAGGGTCTGTATCGGCGAGCCCGCAATAGCCTTTTTCCATACCGTTGCCACTGGCGGTGCTTTGATGATGTTTCAGAAGCTCTGCCCCGGGTGGGCCCTCGCTCTTGCTGGAGGCTGTAACATGAAAAGACAGTGTACGCAAAAGGAAAAATAGGGGCCTATTGGAAAAAAGCAAGGGAAACCTGGGAGGGTAACATAGTAGCGGAAAATACAGTTTGATTTTTGCGGTCATGGCTTGACGGTTTTTAAAGAGCAAAAAAAGGGCAGCTTACGAGAGGGGAGTGAGGCCTCCTCAACATATGCTGACATCTCATTGACTGCTTCCCCGCTCTGTCGCTCTTCACCACCTGAAGATAGAGGAAAGGAAACGAGGAAGAAAAAGAAAAAATATTTTGAGTGTTATATGTAAAAATAGAATGCCCATATGAAGGGGGCATAAGTTAATACAGAACCAGAGTAGTAACAACGGTAATAGGGGTAAGAAATTAAACCGAATATACGAGGAGGGAATGATAGAATGTGCACACCCTTGGTGGGTGTGTATTATAGATAGATTTTACCACAACAAAACAGGGGCTTTAAAGAAATTAAACCGAATATACATGGAGGGGATGATAGACTGTGCACACCGTTTGTGGGTGTATTATAGATAGATTCTACCACAACAAAACAGGGGCTTTACGTGGGAAAAGATAAACCAATTCATTCTCCGACGGTAGAGGGCAGCGTGTAGAAAGGACGTCAGCTGGTAGCGGGCAAGTGGCAGAGTGATTGTACTCTCCCTCTAAAAACAGACGTCAAAGACAGTTGTGTGAGAATGTAAGGAAAGGAAACGAAACAGAGAAACAACGACAGGGTCATAGGGAAGAAAGGGGAGTTGAAAAGACATAGTCAATATAGTGAGCAGTAGAAGAGATAATATCTAGGTCATAAAGGTGACAAAATTGACAAATAACGAAAAAGAAAATCGGAAAGGGTAAGCTATACTGGTCGAATGATAGAGCGGAAAAGAAAAAGGAGCACACAGGTAAAAAATAAACAACAAAGGTGAAAACAAAGAAGAAAATTGTACCAGCTGCAGACTGCCCAGAAAACCAACATGAAAAAAGTACCAGCTGCTGTTTTCATTTAGGGCCTCTGCCATCACTCCTTCTTCTGTCAAGTTATTCACGGAACTTGACTGTTCTCCGACACCGATCGTTTGTTGAATTGTCACTGCAGCCGATTCTCCCCGGCCACAGTTGTCCGTGGAATGTGTTTGTGCTTTCCATTTTTGTCGCTTTGCGCCAGTAGTCATCATAGCAGCGTTTTGATGAAGACGCAGCTGAAAGCAGTTATGAAATGGAAAATGGCGAAAATGAAAGAGAAGATAAGTGAATGAAACTGCAAAACAAGGGCCGCCTTCGTTTGTTATTGTTTGAGAATCTTAACAGATAATATCTATATCATAAGGGAGAAACAATTGACAAATAACGAAATAGAAAATCGAAAAGGGTACGCTTTACTGATCGGGTGATAGGGTGGAAAAGAAATACGAGCACATAGGTAAAAAAATTAAACTACAAAGGTAAAAACAAAGAAGAAAATTGTACGATCTGCAGACTGCCCAGAAAAAACAAAGAAAAATTGTACCAGCTGCATACTAAGGGGTTCTGTTAAACAATAGAAAGTACAACACGAAAAGAATACAGAATTTTAAACAAAAAGAGGAAAAGAAGATTTTTGTCCAAAAAAAGAAGAAAAAATAGCAACAGGAGAAGAGAGAGAAACAGTGTAACAATTACCTTCCTTCTTTGGAGCTTTCGGCGGAACCCGCAGATCAAGTGGAGCGTCATTTACTGAGGCGGAACAGGTATGATCTGAAAAATAAAAACATAAACAGGAAACAAAAGGGAGACAAAAGAAGAGAAGGAACTTAACACTGGTTACTTCAGGACAAGCGTCTATAGGCCATTATAAAGTTTGAATTGTATTCCCAACTGTATTTTTATTAGTTTATTAAGAGTAAAGGTCCCTTGTGGATGAGTTGTGTCAGGGTACATGAATCGAACCACCTTGCGTGGGCCTACATCAATAGTCTTAATCAGAGATTGACACGGGATGAAATTTCTCTTCCCCCGACCCATCCCGCAATCAATTTGTCGCAGTAACAAAAAATAGTTGCGACTGCTCAGGAAGGAAGGGGGGAAAGACAATAGTACTATGAAAATAGAGAAAAGCCATCCACCTCTGATCTTAATATCTGGCTCTGCGCTTTCTGCCATACTAAAAAGGCTCTGCGCTTTCTGCCATACTAAAAATGTAAAAAGGTCAAAAAAGAAGAAGAAAATTTGGAGGGTGTTGTATTCCCAGTGGCGTAGGCCTTAGAGAATAGCGTATAGAATAAGCAGGAAATAAGTAAAGGTAACGTTTACTGAATGAAAGTAAAATAAACAGTAAAATAACGTAATGAATAAAGTAAAGTAAACGTAAAGCAGTAATGGCGTAGTCAACATGGACAAGAAAACAGTAATGAAACACAACGAAGAAGAACAAGTGTAAAATTCACTTGCTTATATAGTGATATAAGAATGTTCTAGAAGCTTCGAGAAAGTTCTTCAAAAGTACAGAAAAGTCTAGAATCATATGGAATGTTCTCGAAGTTTCTTCAGCCTTCTCGAACTTTCTGCAGGATTCTTCGAGGTACTCGACACCTCCCCACCAAGCCTGAACATCACCGTGAAGGCGAGTAGCGGGGAGGAGCCTTTCCTTTTGTAGACCGCTTTGATCGACGAGGCAATTGAACATCCGGTTCCATCGTAGCAGCTGGAACCTTCATCTCAGAATCTGTGATAGGACTTGATCCATCATCCGAGAATTCTGACGGTGTAAAAAATGTAGAACGGTTGGAGACGAAGATGTCTTCTCCCGGTTCTGTGTCATCTGGCGAGACGTGTCGTGGTTGCAGTTGTTCCACATATCGACGCCAAACCGGTCCTCTAGGATAGACTCGCACATCAACCGTTCGAGTTCCTCTTCGTTTGGTAACAAATGCAGGAACCCAGCGTGGCTCTTTGTCTCGTCGGGGTCCGAAGTATAGTGCGTAGACCGGATAACCAACGTCGTAGGATGGAGCCAGCTTCGCTTCGGAACCATTCCTGTTGTTGGGACTTAGTAGCTTCTTTGGCTTGTTTCCCTTGTGCAGTGTGAGCAGGAGATGGGAGCAAGGTATCAATCTTAGTACGAAGCTGCCTTGAGTTGAGTAGCTCGCTTGGAGAGTAACCTGTCGAATTGGTGTTCGACGGTACTGCATCAAGAACTCCTGTAGTGCTCTCTTAGGAGATAAGCTTGACTTCCTTAGCGCTTGCTTGAAAGTCTGTACAAGCCGTTCAGCAGCTCCATTTGTACTTGGATGGTAAGGAGCACCCGTAAGGTGTGTGATGCCCCTTTCTCTGCACCAAGACTGGAATTCCTCAGACGTAAATGCAGAAGCATTGTCTGTTACCAGTGTATGCGGGTACCCGAAGTGTGCAAAATCCTGTTCTAGCAGTTCAGTCGCAGCTTTGGCAGTAACTGCTTGTGTTGGATGAATGTACGGATACTTCGAGTAGGCGTCGATCAGAATCAGCCAATTTGAACCCAGGAAGTTAATGGCATGGTCCAGATGCAATCGACTCCATGGCTTCTCGGGGAGCATCCACGGATGAACTGCCGGCTTGGACGGCTTGTTTTGGTGCTCTCCACAAGCTATGCAGTGGCGACACGTAGCCTCTATGTCGTCGTCGATGTTTGGCCAGTATACGGCGGTTCTGGCCAGTTGTTTCATTCGCTGCATTCCATAATGTCCACGATGCAGCTGTGCCAGGACCTTGGGACGTAAACTGGAGGGAATCACAACTCGGTAGCCATGCAGGAGACAACCGTTAACAATAGACAATGAATCTGCCAGTTGCCGCAAACCCTGAACTTCAGTCCCTTTATCAGTTTTCTTTGGTGGCCAACCTTCACGAGTAAAGCGAACGACCAATGATATCACAGGATCTCTGGCCGACTCGCGAGCCAGGACATTGCGATCGGTCGTCGAGATCTGATTGCTGACGTCCTCGATAGCGCAGACCATCTGTGCGTCATCGCCACCTTCCTCCCCGTCAAACTGTGAATCTTCTCGTGCGGGTAGGCGGCTTAAGACATCGGCATTCGCATGATTGGTGGTTTTGCGATACTCAATGTCATAGTCAAATTGACTAAGCATCAAAGCCCAACGAGCTAATCGGTTGGCTGCCAAAGCAGGAGTTGCTTTGCCTGGACCAAACATCGCAATCAGTGACCGATGATCAGTAACCAGTAATCAGTAATTTCCTTCCATAAATGTACTGGTAGAATTTCTTTAGGCCAAAAATGATTGCCAATGCTTCCTTTTGTATTTGACTATAATTTCTCTGCGTTGCAGTTAGTACCTTCGAGACGTTGCAAATTGGACGCTCGCTGCCATCAGGGTAGCGATGAAACAAAACAGCTCCAATTCCAACGTTTGAGGCATCACAGGAAATTCCAACTGGCAGCTTCTCATCAAAATGAACCAAGACGTTCTCTGAAGATAACAATTCCTTCAAACGGCTGAACGCGGTTTGATGCTCCTTTTCCCATCGCCAGGATGTATTCTTTTTGGTTAGACGATACAGTGGTTCGGCAATGGTAGCGAGATCTGTTGGCAGGAATTTAGCATAGAACTGAACAGATCCCAGAAATGATTTGAGGCTGGAAACATCCGTTGGCGGAGGCATATTCAACAGGTCATTCACCTTTGGTCCTTTGGCGACGCCTTCTGTAGAAAGAAAATGCCCAATGTACTCAACGTAAGGTTCGGCGAAGTGGCATTTTTCCAGACGACAGCGGAGACCTTTATCATTAAGGCGTTGAAGAAGATTTCGCAAATTCTTAATGTGATCTTCCGCATCCTTCCCACTGACCAGGAGATCATCCAGGTACACTGCTACGCCTGGTAAATCCTGAGTGAGTTCATCCATGACTTGCTGGAAATAGCCAGGTGCCGATTTAATGCCGAACGGGAGCCTCTTCAGTAGCAATACCCCCTTATGGGTGCTGAGGGCAAGCCTTCTTTGACTTCTTGGACCCAATTTAATCTGATTGTAGGCATCAGCCAAATCAATCTTCGTAAGCCCTAACCGCCTCCCAGTTTCCGCACTAGATCCTCTGGGAGAGGCAGCGGGTGTCGATGCTCCTTGAGTTGTTTGTTGACGGTTACTGAGTAATCGCCACACACTCTGATCTTTCGCTTTTTCTGGCCTGGGAGCAATGCCTTCTTGACAGGAACCACTGGCGTGCCATAATCATTGAATTGGGTGAGTTGCCAAGTCCCTCTAGCAATACCATCTTCGTATGCTCGTTCCAAGTCTTCTCTGGTGGCAACGGGCACGGGTCTTGCTTTGCAGAAAATTGGACGGGATTGGCGCTTAAATTCTGCCTCCAATTCGTAATCTTTAAGGCACCCAAGTTCCTGCTTCCACAGATCAGGAAATTCATTGCAGATCTGCCGGCACCGGTTACGTAAATTCTCATCGGGTTTCAGGTGGCTGAATACGGCGTTGCACTGTTCGGCAGATTTCAGGAGCTGATCCACCGAAATTCCCATCTGCTTAGTAGCAGTACGGCCCAGGAGGTTCAGATCTGGAACATCCGTAACTGTATAGCAGATGTCATATTGACCCAGTTCTCCTGGCATCCGTGTCCTACCCATGAAGGTACCCTTCACTGGAAGGTCATGTTTGCTAGCCGATTCATATCGTGCTGTAGGAGGATCCAAGGTAGGCTGTCCGAGATTCTCCCAGCTTTGTGTAGTAATGAAGTTTCCTGTCGTTGCTGTGTCAATTTCCATAACACAACGTTGACCCTGTATTTCGACAGGCACTTCCAGCTTCGGGACTGCTTCCTGATGGACAGAAACCGCATTGACAACGTTGATTCGTTTAACGTTGCTTCTTGGTTCATCCTTCGTCTTCAGCTTCTTTCGGCACACCGCTTCCAAGTGCCCCTTGATGTTGCAATAAATGCATGTAGCGCTTTTGTAGCGACAGTCATTTGCCTTGTGATCCGGTTTGCCACATCGATAGCACCTGATTGCAGGACGTTCCGAATCACTCTTCGGTTTCTTCCTTGTTGCCGCGCTTGAGGACGTCTGCTTCACCTTGTAGACCGGTTTGGGCTTAGAGCCGTGTACGGTCTCCTTGGCTACTTTAGCGGCGTCCTCAGTTTCTACAGCAATTTGGATAGCCTTAGCGAAATCCAACTCGTCATCCTTCACCTTGAATAAGGCCTTCAGGACGGCTTCATTGTTGACGGAACAAATGAAGCGAGTGCGCAGTGCCTCATCCTGAGGATCCTTGATTGAGGGGAAGTCGCAGGTGGCAGCATCCTGACGTATACGTGCTGCCAACTCATGGATCGTTTCGCCAGGTTTTCTTTGCATGTCGCTCCAAAATTTGAATCGTTCACGGACGATGAACCTTTTCGGATCGTACTGGTCCTTCATGAACGAAACGATTTCATCAAGGGACAAGGCGTTGACATCCTTGGGCGGCGTTTGCTGCGCAGCCAAGTTTGCCAACAGCTTGTAAACAGATGATGACTGATTCGTAAGAAAAATCTGAGCTTTCTTATCCTCCGGTATTGAATGGGCACCAACAAAGGTACAGAACCTTGCGTAGTAATCGGTCCATAATTCTGTTGATGCGTCGAAGGGAGAGAAGCTCGAAGGAGCAGCAGTCACAGAGGCCGACACTGGAGCGAATTGCTGACCTGCAGTCTGACGGAGCAGGCGTTCAAATCGCTCCTGGTCTTCCTTTCGCTGCTGCTGCATTTGTTGCATCATCTGCTGCATCAGTTCCAGCATCTTCGCTATATCCGCCATGTTGTATCCTGATCAATCCGTAAAACGTAAGTCAGAAATCGACTTGAGCCTTCGTCGTAGTATTGACAGGATCCTACCCAGTGCGCCAGAAAATCTCTGTTGTATTCCCAGTGGCGTAGGCCTTAGAGAATAGCGTATAGAATAAGCAGGAAATAAGTAAAGGTAACGTTTACTGAATGAAAGTAAAATAAACAGTAAAATAACGTAATGAATAAAGTAAAGTAAACGTAAAGCAGTAATGGCGTAGTCAACATGGACAAGAAAACAGTAATGAAACACAACGAAGAAGAACAAGTGTAAAATTCACTTGCTTATATAGTAATATAAGAATGTTCTAGAAGCTTCGAGAAAGTTCTTCAAAAGTACAGAAAAGTCTAGAATCATATGGAATGTTCTCGAAGTTTCTTCAGCCTTCTCGAACGTTCTGCAGGATTCTTCGAGCTACTCGACAGAAGGAAGAAAAAAAGGGGCTCCGATCGGGGTCTGTTCGTCCAGGCAAACTGTCATCTGAACATTAAAAAACATATATTGAAACAAAGAAAAACAGTGTTCAAGAAGATAAGTGAACTACGTTACTCTATCTAAAACAGAAAGTGATTTAAATGGCATGAGGGGGAAGCGGAAAGTAAAGAATAGGGTGGAAGGGGAGAGTAAAGAATTGGGGGGAATGTTTAATTTTTTATTGTAATAGTTTGATCAAACAGTGTAACGATTTTACCGTTTGTAGGCGGTGTGCGTGGAGGCATGACGGCTTGGTTATTATCTTTGTCCGATATACTTTCCAGTAATTCTTTTATTGCTCTGGCGTGGTGATTACCAGCTCCCTCGCTTGTTGTCCTGCTGTTTCCGGGTGAAGCTGAAAAAACAATAGCGTGCTTACAAAACGCTACTTTGTGTTGTATTTTCCATTATTTTTCCATCTTCATCTAAATGAATCATCCTTGTGTTGTAGGCTCCATCATTATTCCAGCTCCGTTTAAATTAATCAACCTATTGTAAAGATATTTGTTGCCTCAATAAAAGAATAAATTTAAATCAAAAGAAGAATTGCTAAGTTCGTGAGTGTGCGCATGTCAAACCTCTTCCCTAACTCGCTTACTCCCTAAACAACTACAGCAGGCGCCGGCAGTCCAAATTCGGTACCGTGAGTTTACTAGTTTTGACACAAAATACGGTTGACAAAAATAGAGAAAGCATAAATTTACAGTTCAAACGGAATACGCATTTTCACAAAATAGTAACGCACAAAATATAATATTACCTTGCCCACACAAAACCCCAAGTTTGGAGGGACGATAATCCCCCGACCAAAATAGCTGAGAAAATGTCTCCCTTGTTGAACCCACAGCAGAGAAAGCGCCGCCACTCCGAAAGAGAAATCTGACAAGACTGAATTTTCGCTGAATTCCAATGGCGGACACGACTTAGCTAAGGAACCGAGGTTCCTACACGGAAGTGTAATTTTCCATTTATCGTTCATAAAGATAACACTTCATTTTCTTCATTTTAGATAATTTCAAATAGAAATCAAAAGAAATATCAGAAAATAGTTCACAGATTACCCCCTCTTTGGAAACGCGCGCCCTCGCCGCGGCCTCCAGGCAGAATTAGTAGCCATTAAAACTGAGGGTTAACCTACGTAACTTAGGTACTAGTAAAGGTAAAACGTCGTTTTAGTAAGCAGAAAGAATTAAAATTGTATCTCACTCGAGCACCTGGCTTTGCCAAATTTTAGGGGTCTGTTTTCGAGACACGGGTAAAGCTACTTCGGCACGTGCCGGACAACACACAAACATTAGAGTACATAGACTCAACACAAAAACATAGAACCCTTCAGCCGCGACGGGAGCGCAGGTCTCAAAAGGGAGAGTAACCCAAGAATTTGAAAGAGCGAAGGGGAAACTCGTTTGCGCAACAACACACTACGGGAGCACTAATGCAAAGCTATACAGCAGAGAGACTAGACGACTATACAGTAGAAATATACTAAAAGTGACTAAACAAAGAAATAGAACTTTAAACCCCAGCGGAATATGAAGAATATGTATATATAAGTGCTCCGGGAGAGGCTACACCGGAGGAAAATTTATAGAAATTTATGAGAAATTGCGCGAAAAAAGCGAAAACAGACGCGTACCCAGTCCAGGGAAGCCTCCCCCGGAGTAAGCATATTATGCACGAATCCGGTTGAATGCCAAAAATAAAGCTGCATAAAAATAAAGCACACATATAAATGTAGCTGCACCGAAAAAGATGGCAAAACTGGCAGGTGTAAATGGCAGTACAAAATCATGATGATAAACCCGCGGTACGACGAACAGTAGTAAAACAAAACAAAACAGTTAGAAAAGGAGTAACATACGACATAGTATAGGACGGACTAGCCGAACTAGGGGGCACCCTTTTAGAAAAATCTCGAAAGAAACTGCAGAAGTAGAAGTAAGGAATTCTAAAAATCAATAGAATTTAAGAGGTGAGGAGCAAGCGAAAACCCCATAAAGTAGAAACCCAAATCAGTTCTCCCCCCCCACCGGTTAAAGCTATCAGACAACAATAAAGCATAGAAATGGAATGAAAAAAGGCACAACACGATTAGAAAAAATGGGCAAGGGGGAGGGGGAGCGGACGAGTAGGGGAAACCGGAAAGCACAACAATCACATAATGCAGACTAATAGAATAAAAGTTATCAAAGTTCAAAGATAACAGGCCAGGGAGGCCGCCAAGAACCATGCCGTTGGGGGAAGACCCCACAGCCACCATCGGACCAACCTCCGGAAGGGGAGCGGGCGCCCCACGGCGCAAGCCGCTCCAGCCCCAAGCCAATCACCGGCCAACCGACTAACCAGGCCCATCATCACCAGAAACCGGGCCAACCCAGGCCTCCAGGCCCTTCACCAACCACGGAATCCTCCGGGTCCTACACAAGCATACGGGACATAAAAATTTCACACAGCATATATATAGTAGCAGAAATTGGAACTCGCCGCAGAAGAGGGACTGGGGGGGAGGGAAGGGAAAGTGTGTTACAGTAAACAAGACAAACAAACAAAAAAGGAGTAAATATGACATATTATATGGGGATTAACATACGGCACAAGGGCCTACAATAAACAAAATATCATCATAATATAAGGCACGTATGCCACAGTCACAAAAAGAAGGCACATAGGCCATACAGTACATCATAAAAGCCCGATGAATTTAGGAGAGAGAGGGCGCGAGCCTACGGCTACTGCAGCCTGGAGAATATCCAGACAACCAGCGACCGCAGACTGCGCCGAAATCAAAGAAAGCGAAAAAATAAACTACGGAATCCAAAATGCCGGTCCATGGTTGACCGCCCATTCTTGCCCGGCCATAAGCCAGACACAGGCGACGAGCAATCACGGACCCGCCGAGGGACGGTACAGTGGAATACCCCCGGTACTATTACCTGAGTAAAATGACCGTTAAATTTGTGTGAAAAAGTGAAGGTAAAAAGGTAAAAAGGCTAAAAGAATTTGAAAGAATACGAGGTAAAACAAGTCCTCGAGTACCCTCCAGCAGACCCAAGTTAACATTCGCAAGAATTTAGAAAATTTAGGCAATGATTTGTCGTAGCAGAAGAGTGAAACGCGGAAAGCAAAATCATCTTAGAAAAATCACGAGAATTTCACGAAAAAGATGGTCCAGGGTACTCGAGTAATAGACATCTTTATACCCACAAAACCACACATAACAGGTTAGTAGCTGAAAACAAGCAAGCACCTCCCTGCCAGTACGGACCATGTACATACGTACAGTCCGCATCGCGTTACATGATGAGCCGCTTTCAACCCGGTTTCCCGGAGGACCCAAACAACAAATTTCTGCAACAACGAAAAAAAAGCTTCCAACGGTAGAACATCAAATTTTCTCTAATGAGTTTTTCTCTGAGCATTACGCGTTCTAACATTAAAATTCACCGCGGAGTTTTTGTTGCGTCAGCAAAATTTGATCTTCTGCTGGACCAGACGAGGGATCCTTGGCCCCACAGAGCGCAACCGCAGAGCCCCCGACAGATTAGCAGGAGACAGCCAGTTTTAAAAGCTAAACCCCCATTTGCCCCCAGTACCGGAGGGGCATGGCTCATCAATGTCACTTAGTCACATTTGTTTTAAAAAAAATTTTTCCAAATAAAGCAAAACATATTTTTGGACAAGCAAAGAGTATTCAAACCAAGTATTCATTAGGGCCCCCGAAAAATTTATACCCCCCCGAGACATTTCTCCCGACAACTGTCCCCTAGAGGCGGAATGGCTGCGCCGATTCCGGGGTGGGGTCGGGGGTCGAACAGCACCACGAAAAATTGGGGGGGTGGGGGGTTTCGGAATTTTGAGGGTGGGGAGGTTCAGAATTTTGTAGGTGTGGAATTTCAGAATTTTGGGGGTGGGGAGGTTCAGAATTTCGTAGGTGTGGAATTTCAGAATTTTGGGGGTGGGGAGGTTCAGAATTTCGTAGGTGTGGAATTTCAGAATTTTGGGGGTGGGGAGGTTCAGAAAAATGTACCCCTAAATTTTGTGATTCAGGTGGGGAAGAAACCACAACTTGTGGGGGTGGGGGGAGGTGGATTTGAACTGTATGGGGGAGTCGGATTTTGTAAATTTTGGGGGGAGGCAATCCCCCCGTTCCCCCCATGCTGTCGCCCCCCCAAGTTTACAGGAGACTTATTGAAGAAATGGCGGTTCAAAAAACTATCTGACACTTCCGGTGCCTGCGAATTTGGAGGTAGTTCTGAAAAAAGACGAACTGTTTCCTCCCGAATCCTTTTTAAATAACGAGTAAGCGGGCGAGACGAGTCTGACATGCTACTCTGCTGAAGGAACGGTCGCCAGTTGTAAAGATTTGGTTGTTGCCAATAAACGAATAAATTTAAACTCAAAGGAAGACTACTAGGTTCGTGAGTGTGCGCATGTCAAACCTCGTCCCTAACTCGCTTACTCCCTAAACAACTACAGCAGGCGCCGGCAGTCCAAATTCGGTACCGTGAGTTTACTGGTTTTGACACAAAATACGGTTGACAAAAATAGAGAAAGCATAAATTTACAGTTCAAACGGAATACGCATTTTCACAAAATAGTAACGCACAAAATATAATATTACCTTGCCCACACAAAACCCCAAGTTTGGAGGGACGATAATCCCCCGACCAAAATAGCTGAGAAAATGTCTCCCTTGTTGAACCCACAGCAGAGAAAGAGAAATCTGACAAGACTGAATTTTCGCTGAATTCCAATGGCGGACACGACTTAGCTAAGGAACCGAGGTTCCTACACGGAAGTGTAATTTTCCATTTATCGTTCATAAAGATAACACTTCATTTTCTTCATTTTAGATAATTTCAAACAGAAATCAAAAGAAATATCAGAAAATAGTTCACACTATATACATAAAAAGAGTACCAGTTCATTGTCGGAGATCGGACAATAGTTTTGATTTATATGAAATTTGAGGATAACGAAAATAGTTTACCAAACACATGTGAGGCAAGAATGATATGGGTAATTTTTGCTGGGTTCTTTGCCTTGAGGATTTTCTTCGCCTCTCTAAGAACATGCACAGGGACCCCTTTCCGGATAGCTGCCTCCTCTGGTCCACTGTAAACACCATATTCAATGGACTAAAGTATTTTGCGCAGTCTGTTCATGGTAAACTTGGCAGTTGTCTGCCCTGGTAATGGAGGAAGATAGCGAACAACTTTTCTGGCAGATGATTGTGCATTGTCCGACTCACTCATTCTAGAACAGAAATTACTGATATGATGGTTGTTGTGTTCCTTCAAGCCATCAAAGAGCTCCCAAAAGGGAATCAGGCGTCGACGGTCATTTTACTCAAAAATAGGAACAAAAATTTTCGTATAACTTCTTACCCAAAAATTTCGTTCAATTTTATTCAAAAAATACGGCATCATACGACTTTATACCCAATAATCCCGCGTTCGGAGGTTTGGGTTTTTTGTAGAGCTATCTCATTTATATAGTTGCCTACTGATTTTTACTTCATTAAAGAACAGGACTGTATGAAAAAATTTTAAAAGATCAACATTTAACAGATCTCTTTTTTTCTGGAGACCTATTAAGAAGAATCCATTTTTTACGAAGAAAACGGGTAACTCGAACAGACTTTACGTCTACCGAAAACAACCTAGCTGACAACTTAATTTGACTTTTTGTCTACTGTTGATGATGCCGTGTTGTCACTTCAGCAGCTGGGCGCCGCAAAATTCTACCCTTGACTTGGATTTGAACCTACTACTTTCGGTTTTATTATTACGATGCTGCCCCAAATGAGCTATCGAGGGGGGTATGTATCCAAAATGAAGCAATAGAAGAATTATGTGCCTTACGTACAACGCGGGCAAACTCATATATTAGGTGCGAGGGGGGACCTGACGTCGTGAGTGACAAGTCTAATTCTAGTTTCCACAGATTGACATTTGAACTAAGCTATTTCACTATTAATCGTGCACGCCAAGTGTAATTCTAATTTCCGGTAATTGACATTTGAACTAAGCTATTTCACTATTAAGTTGTTGACACGCGAAGCAGAACTGCAAGGGAGTGTGAAAACCGAGTGTTCTGTAACGCTTGCAGGGGGTTTTCTGTGTGACGAGGACGATGCGAACTGCGCATGGCTTTTCTGTCGTGCTTGGCGACGAATAGCCTTATTGAATGGTGCCCTTATGAGTTGATGCATTCATTTTCTTATAACGGCCCTATCTTATGCCGTATGTTTATGACATAATCAATAAAAATTAATGTGACAGAATGCGAACGACATGGAATGCAAAATTTTATTACAAATATAGTTACACAACGAGGTTAGCTGTTCTGGTCAACAAACTGTATAAGAAAAGGAAAAGCCTAAACAGTCAGAGCAATATAATGACAAAGGGGGACGAAAATTATCACACGGCTTCTAGAAATTGGGAGGACAAAAAAACTGAACGTTCAAACATTGTCATCTTTTCATTAAATTAAATTTCTATTTCTCTTGATATTAACATGAAGGCGTTTTTTAATAATTATATGTCCCCTACTTGTGTACATACATCAGCTAGTAAGTTACGATATTAACATGAAAACGTTTTGTATAATTGAATGTCCCCTACTTTTGTACATACATCAGGTAGTAAGTTATACGTCTGGGCTCTCTTTTCATATTCAAATGAGCTACGACACGAGACAAAACAGAAAAATATTAGAAGGTTGTCATGGCTGGTTGCCTTACATATGCAAATCAAACAAAAAGGGGGATCACTTAACAACATCTGAACAGTGACAAAACAATTAAACTAATCAAAGCAGATATGGCTTATTCTTTAAAGCTGTACAGGTATAGAAACGAAGGAAAAAGAACGAAAGGATTCGTTTATTGTTCATTTTTGCATTAACTGAAAATTGGTTATCTACAGAATATCTACAGAAATCGTCTTTATAACGTTTTTAATTATTATATGCCCCCTAGTTTTTTTCATAAATTACTTTCTAGTTTTATCGTGTGGGCTCCATTTTCATATGCAAATGAGTTTCGTAAGAGGCATAACTGAAGAATATTAGTCAAAGTACATGGCTAGTGTCTGGTGTCCTTACATATGGACATCAAATATTAACGCTACGTTTGCTAGCCCCCCGACAGGAGCCATGCAAATTATGTACAACAAACCGCATATACTTCGATATGGCAAGCACTAGCATAGTGAAATTAAGAGGCCACGTATACAGTTTAAAGGGAATAAGTAAAATAAAGGGAACAGCAAAGATAGATCATAGAAAAATTTAGATAACAATGTAGGGTTCCCCTTTTTAAGATTCTGTTGTTTCTCCTCCTGTAACATTAAATTAGCAGTGAGTATGAGGGGAAACTGGAGAACTTTAATAGACGCTACTATCCTCGCCTCTTTCTATGTGACCTACAGATAAACGCAAAAAAGAACAGACAAAAACGCACAGGGAAACATAGATGTAAAACAAACAAACTGCACAAAACCAGCCACAGGAATAGAACAGGGAAAACAAACAACAAAGGAGTACAGTCACTGAGCATAAAATCAAAAGGTTGGGTGAAAGAGGGAAAAATGGAAAACATGGCTCACTGTTAGCACAAAATACGATAAGTCCGAACAGTAGAATGAGTTTACATTTGTAGAACTTTATGATGAAGAATACAGGATGAGTTTACATTTGTAGAACTTTAAGATGAAAAGCAAGAAAAAGGCAGAAAGGCAAAATAATACCTGCGACAGTTGCGGATTGTAATCTCTGCGTATGAGCTCCTGAAGCAAGGGATAGCAAAAAATACATAGGTACAGTTAGAAAGTTTAGAAAAGAGGGCGAAGAGCAAGAGCATTATATACGTACAATTATAGAGAAATCTGGCAGTCATAACAGAGTACGCCAGCAGTTCACCCCCCCCCCCCCTGTTGAGACCGAAACTGACATCCAAGAATCCCCGCCCTTCTCTATTAGGGCCACACCTAAAAAGCGGGGGGAACAAAATCCTCTAGACTAACAAACCGAGAAAATTAGGCGTTAAAACTCATATGCTTTCCTGTCTTCTATAACTCTCACCAGGAGAAAACCAACCAGACGAAACCAGCAAACACAGAAAAAATGGGTCGGAAAACTACCAAACCGGTTAAACAAACAGGAGAAACAAAAGATAAATTAAAAAGAATAAACAGATTAGCACAAACAAAACAAAAAGGAGTCTCTCTTTATTGGAAACAAATGGTGACCAGTCAATCATATCACGGAGCAGACAAAAGAAGAGCATAGGCAGTATGAGTCCCCCTGTCTGCGCCTGCTCTGTCAGAGGTCCCACGTAGAAAGTAATGGAAACCCTCATTGAGCAGCGTGCCGACATCGACAGAAATGTCACTAAAATGGAAGAAAGAGGTTTATACAATATAAGATAGAACATTGTTAATCGGCTCAAATTCACACAAAGAGTGTACTATTTAGACTTCTATACTTCTCCACGCGGCACTCGTCGTGCTGGTTACAACGATACCAAATTTGTCAAGTAACGTTGAGTATTTATCTGGCACGGTGCTCGATCGAGTCTGTAAGGGCCGCGCAGAGCCTTTTGTATCCATATTATAAGGGGACGCTCTCGCGCTCTTAAACAACAGCTACTGCTATATATACCAATATTATCACCTAAAGTGTTGTGCCATATTGCGATCAAATGTATATACTATACCTTGATTGAATCCGGGCCTAGTAAAACGCTGTTTTATAAACGGTCGCCGATTTGGAGGGGGCATTTGGGGGGATATATACAAAACGTGGCCACTTTTGGGAAAATCGATTTTGGTCTGATCCGGATTCCAGACGCTGTTTTATAAAGGGTCGCCGATTTGGAGGGGGGCATTTGGGGGATATATACAAAACGTGGCCACTTTTGGGAAAATTGATTTTGGTCTGATCCGGATTCCAGACCAGGGAGCCACAGGGCGCTGGGTCCATTTTGGAGGGGTCCTCCAATAACAAATTTGTTCGCCTCACCAAGGGTTTCATATCATAGCAAACTTGGCCACTTTTGGAAAAATTGATTTTGGACCAGTTTGGTCCCGGACCATTGGCCAGGGCGCCACAAGTGGCCGGGTGATACCTACTATAGCCTATGCCAGCCTCCATCAGGGCCCCCCCGCCTCATGGATAGGTAATAGAGCAGAACTAATCTGGCTTTTTATTTGCCCCCACTTTTCTGTCCCCCGCTATGTTCGGTGCGCCCCTACCCTCTTCGGCAAGCCCCCACCTGTGTTTTTCGTCGAAACTTTTTGCGAACTTTAATTTTTGCGAACTTTTACGCAATCCTTAAAAATGTTTTACGACTACTCGACATAAGCGTTAAACTCGACGTTTATATCTCAGGCCACGCTCTGAAAGGGACTCTGATGGTAAGGAAAAGTTTAGTACAGGAGTAGAGCAAGGTTGCATAAACTAATGAAAACAACCAGGAGCAGTAGGGTGAACGGATCCTACCCAGTGCGCCACTTGTCAACCGGTTATTGCTAACTAGTTAACTGACGATGTGACCTTGCGACCTTAGCTCCGCCCAGCGATTAATTTATACTCTATGCCTAGGAGTAGAGAGAGAGAAATCAGATTATTCGTAATAAATGTAATTTATTTAATTAAAATATGGGTAGTACGGTAGCAATCTGAAATGGGTAATTAACTTACAATGTGACTGACTTGTTGAATCTTGAGCAGGCAGTAGACGAGGGTGGGGTAGCAACTGGCCAATTTAGAAAGCAGAATAATTACTGTAAAGACTGACTGACTTCTAAGACGAACTGAAGACTGCCTGCGCTGTAAGTTGGACCAACTTTTAAAAGGGGGCTGGCTGGGAAAAGTAAATAATTGGTAAACGGTAGTGCTTGCTGGTAGCAAATACTTTTCTGTGTGAGCGGAATGATTAACTTTTAGAAACGCAGGAAATGTAACAATTTATCATGCTACATAATTTGATTGACATGTGATATAATTTGGTATGGGTAAACAGTTAAACATCCTGGCTGTTATCAGCCTGTGACAGAAGAACTGTCACAAGAACTATCACAAGCATCAATACATATCATTCAAGTTCCTACGGTTGTAATTTAGCACTAACCACAGGGGCGTAGGCAGGGGGCCAGAGGGGGAATTTTCATCCCCGAAACCAAAATTTGTCTTGTCGGGGAAATTTTATAAAAATTTGGCGACGTAGGCCGCTGCCACCCCCAGATCCCCGACTGTTTTAGTTAAAGATCGAACATTTTGCATTTATGATAAACAAGCATGTAGAAATTGTTGTTCAAAAATCGTTTCAGTAATCGAATTTTTACAGGAATTTAAAATAGCACAAACCGTATTTATGCGATTTGATAATTATTCTTTTTAAACGTTTTCATTATGACTTTTATTGCAATTCACAAAATATTTACAACTAGACATCCCACGTAGCTGCTACATTTATATACATGTATATACCTCTGAAACTTTCAACAAGTTCAGTTGTCACAACTTCTACGAATATAAGTGATCCGAAAAAAGCCTGAAACAAGCTGAATAACGATTTTGAAAAGCCAGGGTAGATGTTAAAAATGTTTGGATGTGCCCCCCAAACATGTTTTCTGGCTAACTGATTAACCAATTGTCACTTTAATTGAATAAAGAAGCCGCTGTTCACCTTTGTGTGATATCTTCTTCCAGTGGATTATTTGGTATTATTTGTCCGTGTAGAGATAGTATGTAAATCATTCATTTATGTATTGTCACTTTGCTGTTACACACCCAATACTTTTTCGGCCCTTAGCTACTGCTTGGCTTTAGCTATCGTCATCATTCTGTTTGGTTGGTCGGGGAGGTGTTGTTAGGTGGGATGTAACTATTGGGTAGCTGATCAAACTTGGGGGCGCTGTATGCGCATGTCAACTTCTGGTTGGGGGGTGGGTTTTCTAAGCCCCGCCTACTTTTGGGGGTCTCCCTTGAAAACTCCCCAACACATCAGTTGTGTTAGTTTCTTTCCCAACTCCAGTCGGTTATAATTGCTCGTCGGTCGCCCGATTACGACATTGTACGACATTGAAATTACGTCGCCCGTGTGTGTGTGCATTGTTTGTCTGGGATTGACTGTCTGACAGGGCTTACACCCACTGTATGTACGTACGTTTATTAAATCATTTATCTAACGGCCTTGTTATTTTGGTAAGTTAGGGTTAGTTGTTAGACTAGGCAGGTAGGAATATTATTATTGTTTGTATAACTTTATAGTTTGGCGAGGCTTCCCCGTCCTGTTTCCTGACAGCCAGGTCCGTTATCTATTGAGCAACAGATCCTCCGACAATTACTTGTCGGGTAGCCAATTGGAGAATCACATTTGCGCTACATTAGTCTGCCAGGTGGAAAACTGGTCGAAGCTGGTCCTCCGCCCAGTTTTTGGTTTGTGTAAGTTTTTGGGAATTTTTTTCCTGTACCTGGTGAAGAAAATTTTACCTTTACAGGTAAAATTCCTGATCGCTTACGCGAACCCCTCCTGTGTTCTGGAACTCCTACCTACTGGTCTTTTCTACAACTACCTTGACCAATTACTTGGTCTTTTTCCTGTGTACGTGCCGTATCTACGTGCCACTGTTGATGTTTCTCTGGGTCCTGTTCTTGTCAACATTATCAGCCTTACGGGTCTATATCCTTTTCACTGTTACTGTACGTATACTTTTTCTTAGGGCTGAGGTGTGTCTGTGACGTACGTACGTAATATATTGTGTGAGTGGTGTACGTGTTTAGTGGGGTCAACATAGTGAGTTAGTCTAGGGGCATTTTTGGGGATTTGAGTTAGTTTTATAATAAAATCGTAGGCCTATTTTATTATATCATTTTAATTCGTACTTGGTTTCTTTTCTGTCGTATCTGGTCTCTTCTGTATTTTTAACACGTCTGAACTTACACATTTTAGACGCTCGCAAATTTGCTCGATTTTCCCGTTGTTCTGGGAAGAAGCACGCAAATCCTCTTTCATTTTTCATGCATTCTTTTCTATTGGGAAGCATGCAATTTTTTTCTGAATTCTGACCATACCTGAACGGAAGGTCAAATTTCACTGACCCTGTGGAAGCAAATTTCGGTACCCCTTGTGGCAGCAATTTTTCCCATGAGTATAGATTTGTGAAAGCAGCTATTTTTAAGAGATTTTTGCGGTTTTTGAACGAAAAACAGCGATGTTTTAGTATAGCAGAAACAATGTTTTTCGGACGATTTTGAAGGGAGAAATAGTGATTTTAACTGAAATTCGGCGACGCCGGAAAAGCTTGTAAATTTTGGTAGCTTTACAGTAAAGCCAATGTTTCTTACCCCCTTGTGGCCAATTTTTACCCCTGGGGAGCAATTTTCGATCCCTTGTGGGCGACTTCGCCTTAAGGGGGGGGGGGGTCCACCTCATGAAAAATTTTATGGTCACGGATTTTGCTCATTTTCACACAAAATTTTGTCACATATGTCCTGCATATCGAGTTTCAATTTCGAGTAGTTTCGTTCAGTACTTAACGAGTAACCGGCTACTAATTGCATGCAATTAAAAACAGGTGAAAACGGCTGTGCCGCAGCAAATAAAGGCACTTTACACCTGAACTTTCTTGAGAATGGAGCTATATTCGGTTGTATGTTTGATATCTGATGCAAACAAAGAACTTAGGGTAGGTTTTAATGGGAAAACGTTTCTTTATGACTTTATTTAGCATTTTGAAGTGCACCGACGCTGAAAGCCTTGACCACGAAAATCATTTAACGGCCGATAACTTGATTTTGATGCATTTACGGGCAATGGTCCAACAAGAAAAAATGTTCCCGACAATGAGAGCTTCGGATTGATATAAAATTCAACGTATTTCGAAAAATTTGAAAAAATCGCTATTTTTGAGATTATGGTTGTCAGACCCCTATATTTGACCCTAGCGACCAACTGCGCACTAAACCGCACCATTTGTGCCTAAACTTGACATAAGTCATCAATAATCGTGCGCAAATAGATAGTCTAATATTTTTATAGGTCTGTAAGCCACATAGCTCTAGGTTATTTGCCAAAAAACGGAATTTCTCTCACATTTTGCTAAAAATTGAGATTCTGCGCCAGAGAAATCTCGAAGTCGGACAGAGGTAACCAGGATCAATTGCACGTTCGAAATGTCTTGTCATAAGCTGTGATTTGTAGGAAGTAGAATTTTTAATTAGGGCTTACACAGCGTTCAGAATATTTCATCAAACTTGCTGACCCCTCCCCAATTTTAACATTGTAAAACAGTCAAATTTGGCTGTTCACAACTTAAAATTAATTAAAAATTCAAGTTTTTGGGCCTAAATTATAAATTTGCTTCCTACAAACCACCCTTCGAGACCGGTACGATATAGGATGGACGTTGAAGTGCTCCATTTTGTCGTT
>JASAND010000048.1:0-46887 GCA_030248195.1 Trissonchulus latispiculum | reverse complement strand
GAACTGCTGGAACAGTGTGAGGATACCCAACTTTCTAAGTATTACTCTGAGAATGATTACTCTTACACTTTTCAAAACTGCTTTTCAGACTTATTTGTGCCAATTACGGTGTTTGAAAACCAAGCTGTCCCTTCCAACTTTTAATTTTTATGAATATTCTGGACTTTTTCTATGCTAAATATTTAACGTTAATTTTGTTGAACTGTTTGAAAAACATGCCACATTTTCATTGGGTGTTTTTGTTCCTTCAAGATAGAGCTAATTATTTTACTATTAAATGAATTTATTGTATATAATTGTTTCATTAATCATAGACTGTAGCTATTAGTTGTATGTTCTAGCCTGCACTTTTGACTGGCTCATAATGCAATGGGCTTTCGCACCTGGTATTATAATCTGTTGGTTAGCCAGATGAAATATCCAACGATTAACGGTGGTCCCGTCTCTCGTGCCATTCAACGCTCTTTGGATAGCCAGCATGACTTTTTGGCCAAGTGTGCTGTGAAGTTGCTAAAAATTCAGCCCCATGAGCGAGTCCTTGAGGTTGGCTGTGGAAGTGGCGTCGGTCTGAAGTGCGCTTTCTGGCGCATTGAAGAGGGTCGTGGAACCATCTACGGAATTGAGGAGTCTAAACCAATGGTAGGAAAGGAATCTTGGAGCAGAAAATACCCAGTTTCTCTTTTTGGTTTCCATTTTCTTTATTTTGTGTGTGTGTTAAAAATATTGATCGGGATTTATTTATTTAGTTTTATCGGTTCCAGTCATATTTCACCTAGCGCCAGGGCTTTCACCTGAAATCACGACTGCGTGAAGGAGATAGTGCCAGCCAGGGGCATAGCCAGGATTTTTAAAAGGGGGTTCAACTCGAAGGGGATCCAGTCCAGTTCCCCAAGAAATCTACTTTCTTCACTTTTACACTTCACTGTTTTTTCCTTTCAAGGACCGCGAATCCAATATGGCGGTGTTGATGCCACTATGTAATTGCTGTATATTGATGCGAATTTCCTATGTACATCCAAAAGTTACATATTGTAGTGACAAGAGACAGAAGAAAAAGTTTGAATTTTACTGAGAATCAATCCTATACATTCAAGCTATATAGTTGTTCATTGTGAGTAAATCAATAGCTTAACTGCATACGTTGCTTGTAAGCCTATCTGTTCCTAACAATCTCTAAACATATTTCTTTTTATTATTTGTTTTTATTTAATGCTGTCTTATATTTGATTTTCTTTGATTTCAGGCCGAACTGTCCAAGTCCAAGTTCCGTCTGGAACTGGAGGAGGAGAAGATCTTCATTCACGCCTGTCGCTACAGTCACATGCCCTTCGTTGATCGCTACTTTGACAAAATCTTTCACTGCAATTCCTTCCACTTCTGGACCGATCCCTTGCTGGTGGCCAAAGAACTGTTTCGAGTACTCCAGCCTCGCGGTCAACTGGTGGGCACCCTCTATCTGGACCATTTTGAACGACTGCGGGAAAACGTTTCTGCTCACAACCGACCCAGCATGGACCCGCTGGACTATATGATGATCCTGGAGAATGTGGGCTTTGAGGGAGTTCAGATTAAGTACTATCCTTTTAAGGATAAAGTTTATCAGGCGATCTTTGCCCAGAAGCCTGTGGTGAAACAGACAGAGGAACTGGATCAGTTTGATGAAGATGCTGAGACGGAAAAGTTGGAACAGTTAATTCAGGGTTCCCAGGAAGAATACGCCCGGCGAAGGGACCTGGGCGTCTTGGCCAAAAAGCTGGCCCAAGAACAGAAACAGGAAAATAAAAAGAAATAGTGTGCTTTAGTGTAAAGAAGTGAGCTTAAGCTTTATATCAAAGTCAGATTTACTGTAATTCATGAATAGTAGATAGTTGAAAATATGCCATCTTCAGTATAAAGCAACAAAATTGGGCTCTATCATTTCTTTTTTGTTTGTAGCGTTCCCCAGTTGACATTGCTAATGTAAGGTCGATTCATGCTCCGCATGGAGCAACGGGGGAACAGTTTAAAAGTAGAGTGTCACCGGCTTTGTGCTTTATTGTGCCGTGCTGTGAATATAGAAACTGAAAAACGAAAACTGTTTAAAATGGATTAAATTATTTTTATTGTTTAAATTATATTATTTAGAATTAAAAAGATACCAAGTTAAACTTTGCTAACGTTCAGTTCTGCTGTGCTCGAATTTCGTGCAATTTTATTGTTTATACGTTTCTCAGTGACAAATTTCAGATCATTGTAGTGAAAAATCTTGCAACAATTTCACGCTTCACTTGAAAAACCAACGGATAAATGGTGCATTTCTTCAATGGCGCGGTTCTTTGTTTCTCTGTTGCTCTGTCAGAGCATGAACCGGCTTTCACTGTTGATTGTTTCATTTTTTGTTACTATTTAAATCAACAATTACTGAGTGTTTTTACAGTAAATTGTGTGCTGTTTATTTTATATAATTAGAGTTTGTTAAAGCAAACGTCATTAATTTAGGAAATTACTTATCTCCTTGCTTAGGGCCTTTTCACAAATGAGAATAAGTACATTTCAGGTTTGGCTGGTCTTTAATTCTTTAATGGAAACGTTAAATTTTACTCATTAAATTTTAATTTACCTCTTAATGAAAAAGCCATTAGAAGTTCGAGTTTCTTTTTCATTCTTCATCTGCCTTTATTTCTTCTTCTTCATCATCATCTCCGTCAGACGGTTTTCTCTGACGAACTGACTGAGATAGTTGCAAAGTAGAAAGTGGAGCAATTTCATTTTCCTTTTCCCGTTTCTTCAGCTCAAATCGTTCACGATAGAAAGTCAATTTCATTTCCTGAACGATACGTGATATCAACATCAGCCAGCACTGTCTAACTACATGGGGCGATTGTTTTGATTGATTACAACAGATAAACATCCCATTGGACACTCCTTGGAATTCCATAATTCTGTTGACAGTAACTTTCGTAAAAATACTCCAATTCTCTGTGCTAAAACTGATGTCAGTATGAGTTGCAATCATGGCATGTAGCCGTCCAAGATTTCGAATTTCCCGAACGCAAAAGTCGATATTAGGCTTCTGACAGGTCAACGCATCGATAATTGACTGTAGGAATCGCATATATTTATCGCAATGATTTAGAAAGCGTGAATTGTGATATGCCTCGCTTAGCTCACCAGTTATATTGATTTCCAGGATTTCGGCCATTTCTGGGATTTTCTGGGCTATGTTGGCCAGAATTGCCTGGCCCAGCCGGATTTGCAGAAAGTTGGCCGGCCAAGTGTTTCTGATAATGGCGATGTCCTCTGGTTCCATGCCGAAGGAAAGAGGCAAAGGAGCTGGGCTGGGATCCCGAGAAGATCCGGCGTAAGAGGATTCGTTAGAGCATGATCCTGAGCATTCGGTACTGTGTGAGAGGACAGCCACTTTTGTAGTCCGAGTCTTGGCCGATACTGATCCCATCGCAAAACCGTTAACGTATTGTGGGCCAAGTTTCTAAGGATTTAGGAAAATGGACTGCGACCGGTGGTTTAGGCTTTCGGAAGAGACATACAGTTGGTTTACTATTTCGGATAGAGCTTGGATATTCTTGGCTGAAAAACTTATACGACTTGTGTGTTACATAGATAAGATAGATTATAAGCTGTTGGATATGGACTTCCAGCAATAAAGTGACTACTCAGTTTCTAATAAACACCTGTTCATTCTAAAGCTCAGTATACTAATGAAGCGCATTTGCGTGACCGATGCAAATTAATAAGGGTGAACTGAAAAGTAGTGCATGTAATATGCACTCTTGATGTAATTTTTCGCAGGAAAAATGGAATCTTAAAACACTTCCATGAAAGTTTTCAAAGATTTGATTACGCAACCTGAGTGGGCAGGTTTACCTTTTTTGTTTGTAGTTGTCTAAAAAATACAAAAACTTTCCTTATCTGAAAATTCCGAATTACCGGAAATTTCTGCTTATTAGATTTTGGAAGTTAGGCCCCCATTCAAATAATTTTCATCTTGAAAATACCAGATTTTCTTACACCGCAACAATTATATCATTCCTATTTTAAACACTTTAAGACTTTCAAAATTATTCCTAACCACGTTGTAAACAATCCCACGTACAATCTTTTACTATAAAATGAGCCTGCGAGCATAACTTTGCAGTACAAACTTTTGTTCTTCATTGTATAGCTGAGGTGGAAATGAAAATTATTATCATCGTGCTAATTTGTGAACTCGCTTCCGCCTTTGATTTGGGGAACCTTTTGGGAAGCTTGGGCGTTGATAATGTTGTAGGTGGATTTGGAATAGGATTAAGAGAACCTATCAGTAAGCTAATCTTCCGTTTTTATGTTATAACTTGATTTCTTTAAAATCAGTTATGTCTCTTATGTTTAATCTTGGTCATGTCTTTGTGTAATTTTAGTGGTTCTGTCCTTTTTCCAACCAAACAGTTGCTATCAACTACGGTTGTTTCATAGATTTCGACTCTGAGGTCAAATTTTACTTAAAGGTCGGGGGCCCGCTACCAGGCCCATCCCAGAGCCCGGACTGCACCTACATAGGCCTGTTGTCAAAAGCTTAGGCCCGCCATGAGGCTGGAATCTGGATTCCAGCTTGATACTATTTCTGACCGAAAATATGTTCGCTGTCTAATTCAAGTTGATGCTCTGCTCTCGGTTTCAAATTCAACGTCCGATGAGCCCGGCTTGCCCGGAGGTTAAAGCTGGGCCGTTAGCGGGCCGGGCTAGCAGGCCAAGCCTTGCCGAACCTAAAAACTGAAGTCCGCTACACGGTCCGCAAACATCCATATTGTTCGCAAAGTAACATTCATCAAGGCGAATTAAGGTATATAATGGATTTGATGTGAATCATCGTGTATCTTCCTGTTCTATTATGGGCTATTTATAGAACAAGATATAAAATGAGAATTTTGCTGTTAGCTTTCATCTTTTCAGAATGCTTTGAACGTCTGTCCATCGGGTTCAGCCAGGACAGTAAGATCAAGTCAATGACAAAAGTGATACAGGATAAGCTGGCTTGGTGTAACAGGATCCAGAGAAGCCGAAATAAGGATCTGTTTACCAGGAAGGAAACCGATTTTGCCAAAACCTGTCAGTATTATGCAGAGAAGGAACTTTGCAATGAAATGGCCCGACAGGCCAATCTGTTCAATTGTCAAGAGTGTTGGCTGGCAACGGCTGGAGTGGATTTCGATTCGCAGCGCGAATGCGTCTGCAAGGAGAGCAAACTGCGAGCCTTTCAGGTGGACAAGTCCGGTCTAATGAAGGCCAACATCAGAAAATGTCTCGCGGACAGTGACCGTACGGGTAACAGCTACAGACTCCTCAGCAGTAAGTATGGAAAACTTGTCAGTGAGCTTGGGTGTCGAAAATGACAGCTAATCAGAAAAAGAGACAGTGCTACTGCAGTGCAACTTTATCTTTTGTGTAATAATTGTATATATGTTGAGATTGTAATAAACGTTAAGTTTTTCCTTGCATTAAGCTTCAGCCTGTCTATCAATTTGTATGTGCTCAATCATGCATACTTTAAGCACGGTTTATAGTTATAAAGTGATTAATTTCTGATCGTTTCGACGTAACATTAAACCTGTGGGCAGGCTAATTTTAGACCTAATGAAGACAAGAAGCATATCTTCAAAAACAAGTCCAACATTATTTTGATAGCAAAAATAAATTAAACTACAGTAAATAGCAGAACCTGGGTCCAAACAAAAGTCCCTCATATTCCTGCACTTCAGCATTCACGGATGTGGATTGATTTATATATATTGATTATTGTGGTTGTGCACTATCTACACCGGCCTCAAAAGTGCACTACCTAAAATTTGACTGCCTCCTTGCTACTCATTTGAGATAAGAAGATAGACCATGAGTCATAGACCATAGCAAAAATAGCCTATCTTGTGTATTTCGTCATATACAAATTATTCCTATTGGATGCTTGTATAAAATGCACTAACGGCCAAATCATTTATATTGAACGGGGTACGGATTACGCATTGTACACAAGTTAGTACCATCTGTAAAAACTTGGTAACTTACAAATACCGCTGTGAACTTAAAATTCAATGACCTGAAAGATTAGAAAAACCAAGAGTTTATAATAGGAAGAATGGGAAACTCAGCTCTTCCTAATAGAATAAGCTTGTGAGATACTCGACACATTAAAGCCAAAATCTCGGAGGTGGTACCGGTTTTCATAGTTAGCCGTAGTTACCAAACAGATTCATTTTGGTTCATTTGCATATAAATACACGATTAACAATGCTAACTGGTACCACTTCTGAACTCTCGGAGGGAGTTAAATTATTATTAAACACATAATTTTGACATGAAGCATGAGGTGCTGCTCGGCTGGACACATTGAGGCTAAAATCTCGGGGGTGGTACAGGTTATAATTGTTGAACTCACGCATCTGTTTGGCTAATCGCTTACCTCATGTCAAAATTATGTGTTTAAGCGTATCCCCTCCGAAATCTCGGAAAGGGTACCAGTTAGCATTGTTTACCGTGTATTTATATGCAAATGAACCAAAATGAATCTGATTGGTTACTACGGCTAACAATGATAATTGGTACCACCCCCGAGATTTTGGCCTGAATGTGCGAAGTATCTCGCAAGCTTTTCTATTAGGAAGAGATGAGTGTCTCACTCTTACTATTATAGTTCTTGGAAAAATAATGATTTTTAAAAAAGGTGGTCCAAATAGGGCACCGCACAACCGCTATATAAGTTAGGGAGAATTATGCTAAAGCACAAATATACGAAATCTCTTACGAGTGAGCTTATTTTGAAAATCCAAAATAGAAATCCACTCGCAGCATTAGATCATCCGTTGTATTTTGTATATGAGATTTGCCAGTGAAGCTAAGTGAAGTGAAGCACCAACATTTTAAAAACAGTTTCGATACAAGATATTTTTAGACAGCGAACGTTATCTGTTTCTTGTGAAATCTGAACGCAACCTAACAGTATATGTTTTACAGAAAAGTGGGTGCCTGTGGACATCTGCGTCACTGACATAATGGACGCATCCTGCTTTGACTTAAAAAGCATTACCTAAGAATGCCATGAATGGCGCATACAGTTTGTGGCTTCTCTTCTCATCTTTGATATGGAATGTTCTCTGATTCGACGACAAACGACGCTAGCTATATGTTAAAATTAACTCAATCCTTTTCGTGAACAAGGTTACAAGAATTAAACAGTTCAATTAAACTCTTCAGCAGGGAGAAACAAATTTTTAAAAATTTTAACTCTACACTTTTGACCCGCGCGTGAAAAAGCCCTAAGACTTCAACCCCTTTCATACATAAGTCGTGAAAATGAAGTAACAAAAACCAGGATTGCATCAGGTTCCAATTCAGACTGAAGATTATATAAGATCGGGCCATTAAAGTCCGACCCTGCGATCGGTACAAAGCCGTTGCTGAAACGAATCTGTATTAGAGGCATGATTCTGAACTCAGGAATGACACCCATACTTGATTCTGAGGTAAAAACCAGTCCTGAAACGGATCCTGTTTAGAAATAGCAAAACACAACCCGGTTTGCCTTTGATCAAAGAACAAAACCAAATCAAAGATGGAAATCTATGGATGTCACAGGCGTTGTGTCGGATCGGAAGTCAGCGTTCATTATCAGTTGTTGCTGACAAAAAGAATTCTACGAATAAGTCGCATTCTGATAAGAGATAGGAACACTGATTAAAAAGCGGATAAAATTATTGGTCTCCTCCACGCCCTGTGATTTATTTTTCAGTCCATTACTGATTTCACTTTTTATTATGTGCTAATGTGGTGGCTAAATGCCAGTAAGCTAATGACTCAAAATTGGTTTACTAAAACTTTTTTATCTGCTTTCATTTTCATCAGAGAACTCAAGATAATTTTGTGGAGGTTTATACGTGCATTCCTTTTGTATGAGTTCTGAAAATATGTGAATGCGATGATAGACGTTCTCTCTCAGCAGCTGAAAGTCTCCGCTTTTTTCGAACTACAAGCATGAATTATTTCTATTCTAATAAATTTTGCATTCCCGCTGGGCATAAAACATACACTTAGTGCCGCTTCAACACCATAAACTAAATAATAATTAATAAGCTCATAAATTTTGGTCCAATGTTTTGCTGGGGCAGAACTTGTATACTTAGAAATTCATCAATTTGTTACATAGTAGCGTGTTGGTTGGAATGATTTATTTGCTGAACAACTTTGTCACTTCTAGATGTACTCACCCAGCTGTGAGAACATGCTCAGCCAATTAATGCCATTTAATATAAAATTATTATCAACTACAAAATTTCTCCGTTAAATTGGTGTAGAGATTGTGGTTGGCTTCGAAGCCCTTCTTCCGCGTATAAATCTTAGTTTTCTTTAAAGAAGTCTCACTCTAGTGTGGTGGTCCATCCAGTTAGGTAGGAGCAGTGTCTGTCACCGTTCATTTCTTGAAAGTAACCACGAACTTTGAGGTGGTACTGAATAACCGCTCATGCAGCTTAACCGAGGAGATTGTTAGGTCTGTGATAGCCAACATCCCCGAAAGGGTGGCCGTATTTATGCTTGTTTCAAAGAATTCCTCAAGTTTTGTCCCACAATACATAATTTACAAATAACCTAATTTTGAAGGGTGATTTGATTTTGAGCTTTCCATTTTGACTGTTTTTTAAAACCAATTGTTCGGGTCAGTCCAAGGACTGAATTGTGTTTGAACATGAACTATTAATCCACTAAAACAGTTCAAACCTCTAAAATGAAAATAGAAGCTTTGCTTAAGTTGAATCGTAGCATTTTACTGTCAAACGTTTACTCTCGTCATCACAAAATGGCCTCCTAAACATTATGATTATCACTTTGAGAGGTCTGCTGTAGAAGAAAATAATTTGATAGTCTTCAATTAACTGTATCTTTAATAAACCTATGGCATATTAAAGAATATTGCTAAGTTGTGTACCTAGAGTTTGATGTGCGCCTAGTAAACGTTTCCGCTACCTATTTACGTCAACAATAAGAAGAAACTTTTCGTTATCTTATTTGAGTCAGCTTATCTTTACTCTCCTAGCAGTCTCATTATTTAGCTTCATGGATGAACCATTAAAGCTGTGTGTACCGGATAACCTGGAACCGTATACCTTCGACTGTGCAGCAAACTTAGCTCTCCATAATGACTACAATAGGAATTGTAAGTACCCAGGCATGGACGTTGAGATAATGCTAGCCATATTGCGACAACTAAATATTTCGTGGACCATGATTTCTTGTGCCAATCGAACAAGTTGGGGTCAGTCGATCCCGGATAAGCCGGGCAAATTTGATGGATTTTTGGGCGACATCCAAAATGGAAAATTTGACGCTGTCGCCACCTGGTACAGAATTACGAAAGAACGAATGCAATACTTTAGTGTGACTAGTCCTATACCGTATTCTATCAATAAGCTTGGATTTATACTGCACCGACCGCAAAATGGGATAAGCCTGAAGTCTTCGCGAATCCTGTACAAAGTATTCACGCCGGCAATATGGACTTTCTTTTTGGGGATGTTAAGCGCAATGACTGTGATCTTGGTTCTATCTTTTAACTGTCAATCGTTAGCCCAAGTCGGCTTCACAAGACTCCGCAGAATTAACTTCAAAGTGAGTTATGGCTCATTTTCTTAAAACAAAGTAGGTACCTCATGGCGTAGTATAAAGATCAAGAATGCATAATGATAATAGGGTGACAGTGGGCAGGCTCTCTTGACCATCTCAGTCATCTCTATCTCTCTCTGTCTGTTAATGGCCCACCCCTGCAATAGTGTAAAGTCACTTCAAACAAATTCGCGGGTTCTCAATGTTCGAAGCGATACAAACGAGACGCACACAACGAGCGAGTGAGCATATGCAATTTCTTATATAGTGGGTAGGTACGGTATTGACTAGGAAAGAGGGTCACTATATGTATGTTGTTGGCGGGGGGTAGGACCCGGCTCGCGTGCTCATAACAGAGCTCCTGCCAGCTGTCACACTCTTGTCATCATGGACTCTTAGTAGTATTCACAATTTAGTGACGGAACAATTTTATACAACTGCATTACTTTAACCTTCGGTAATTGATAACCACCTAACCGGAAGTCTTGCGTGGAAGCTGACTTTTGTTTAAAGTTTCCTACGTTTTTGGTATACCAATGAAGCTGTTTTAAAATATCATTATTCAGGGATTGTGGCTGACAATTCAACTAACTGCTGACCAATTTCATGATCAAATTTCAACAGGAACGACTACCGGAAATATTGTAATGATTTGTGCAGGTAGCAAAATATTCTATTATCAGAAAACTACTATCAGTTTTTGGTTGGTTAACACAATTCTGAAAATACATATGCTCTAGCTTATTTTACCATTTTGAAAAAGTTAAACTTCTATCTGCATGCTGGACCACGTCTCCATTAACGCAATACAACTAAAGTCTGACCAAAAATTCTTGGAACCGAACTGTGAGCGCTTGTCCTGAGTTAACCTTTGAAGTTAGTCTATATAAAGTATATATTTCTAGAAACCTCAGGAGGAGGAGAATACGGTAAAACCGTCATATCCGGTCTATATCCGGTTACCTGATACCAAATCGATAAAAACGCTTCAGATTCGGAAAGAGAATTCTAATTAATTCATACTCTAGCATGTTGGTCCTTGGCCCAAGACATTTCCGAAAATCCGGTCACATCCGGTCTATGTCCGGTAACCGGATGTCTAGGTCCCAAAAACTGTACAGCAAGATGGGTAGGTTGTACAGTTTCGCTGATTGAATTTTTAGATTCAGCGGGTCGAAATTAGTCTATATACGAAGTTTTGTCCAGTTGGGACCAAAATTGCGTGATTTATGGTCGTATTCGGTGCGAAAAAAAACCGGAAAAATCGGTTTTTCCGGTCTGGTGCTCGGAATCGCGGATAAAATATGTTAGTTTTTGGCTCAATGAATATTTGGGAGGCTACTTTCATTTTACCGGTGTCAAAGTAATCGAATATTCAGTCGATTTCCGGTTCTGAGCTTTGAAATTTGAGATTTCATGGGCTATTATCTCAGTATCCGGTTGGTTCGGAAGTCAAATTATTTCATTAACAGCCGGTTGCACCAAATATGATTAAATTCTAACTAAAATGTTATTAGCTAGTCTTAATCTTATTTTAATCAAATTCTCCGTTGCACCAAGTTAGTTAGATTTTAAAATCTGATTAGCTCTAAGCCAATCATTCCCAGATGAGCTCTAGCAAATCGGGTACAAGCTTATGTCACATGATGACTTTAGTTACATTTTAGTTAGATTTTAATAAGATGTTAGTCAGAAGTTAGTCAAATGTTAATCTTACCCCTGGGTAGAATTAAAATCTAACTAACTTTCCATTTGGTGCAACGGAAAATGGCCTTAATTAGAATTTAATTACAAATTAGTCTAATTAGATGTTAGTCACATTTGGTGCAACCGGCAGTATAACGACATTTTGTCTATCCCTATCAAGAATCAATGTCAAATTACTTCATATCTGCTGTAATTCTTGAATGATGGCGTTTTAATAATGGTTCAAAAATAAGTTATATTGCTTGCGACAAAGCTAAGCGTATGGGATGAAATCGCATATCCGGTTTAACAATTACACAAAACAAGCAAAATCAGCACGTTTTTAAAACGCTATCATTCAAAAAATTACAGCAGATATGAAGTAATTTGAGGTTGATGCTTGCTAGGGATAGACAAAATGTCATTTTAATGAATTAATTTGACTTCCGGACCAACCGGATATTGAGATAATAGCCCATGAAATCTCAAATTTCAAAGCTCAGAACCGGAAATCGACCGGATATTCGATTACTTTGACACCGGTAAAATGATAGTAGCCTGCCAAATATTCATTGTGCCAAAAACTAACATTTTTTGTCCGCGATTCCGAGCACCAGACCGGAAAAACCGATTTTTCCGTTTTTTTCGCACCGGATACGACCAGAAATCAAGCAATTTTTGTCCAAATTGGACAAAACTTCGTATATAGACTAATTTCGACCCGCTGAATCTAAAAATTCAATCAGCGAAACTGCACGACCTACCCATCTTGCTGTACAGTTTTTGTGACCTAGACATCCGGTTACCGGACATAGACCGGATGTCACCGGATTTTCGGAGATGTCTTGGGCCAAGGACCAATATGCTAGAGTATGAATTAATTAGAATTCTCTTTCCGAATCTGAAGCGTTTTTATCGATTTGGTATCCGGTAACCGGATATAGACCGGATATGATGGTTTTACGGGATTCTCCTCCTCCTGAGGTTTCTAGGGACCTGAAAACATTTAAGCCCATCCTTTCCAAATAAATTAGTATAAATTAACGTTCCCTAAAACACTTCTAAGACATCTGTAACCCATAACCTATCATTATAATTTTAGGAACATTAGTATTGTTCATTACAACTCTGTTTGAAGGAGGCCTTGTTGGCTCTTTAATGAATACGAAAGCGACTACTCCTTTTCAGTCGCTAACCGAACTGGCTTCGCAAATAAGGATTGGCAAATTCAAAGTACTGTACGAAACATCTGGTGCCAGTAACATATTTTTCTGGGAACTTTTAAGAACCGCAGATTCTGGTCCTTATAAGCTTTTGAATCAATCTCTGAAAGAAACAAATTCCATGGTCTTGGCTTCAAACATGACGGAGGCTCTACAGAAATTAGCAAGCGATCCTACGCTGGTTTTCCCTGGCCAGGACCTGATTTCAAGTAACTATATAATGTATCTACTGCATTCATTAGTAGCTTGAAATCAGAGGGCCGCGTTGCAAAAGATTCTCCTAAGTACCCTCCTAGGAGGCTACTTAGGAGGATGTCTGGGAGCTGTGTGGGAGGGAGTTAGGAGACCTCCTAAACCCGTTTTCAAAAGATTTCTCCTAAGTTTAGCTGGCGCTGCTCCTAAACTCAGCCAACTTAGGAGAAAAGTTAGGAGTGGTGGATAGCACTCCTAGCTTAGCAGAATGTTTTGCAACCCGATTTTCCTAAGTGAGCACCTAAGCTGAACTTAGGAGCGCTCCTAGGCTTAGGAGAATCTTTTGCAACGCGGCCGAAAGATGGAAACATCTTTCGGAAGCGACCGCAGTTAGTTAAAAGTTAGTTAAAAGAAATTTAAAACTATATAAGCCTTCAGCAATTCTTATAAATTTTTGAAATGTTTTCCTGCTTTTAAGATTTCTTTGGATTGGTAGGCGCTGCTAATATACCGCGCTGTTTGTTCATTTTTTCAAATCCATAATTTCAGGTTATACCATACAGGCATCATAAACATTTTGATACACAGTAACATTGAACAGTCAACTGCCGAAACAATTTTGTTTCTTATGACAAAAGCAAATATTAAAAGTTTCAATGTAGGGTATGGTAGGTTACAAGATGTCCAAAAATGTTCTACAGTAACAAATCGAAAATTGATTCAAAAAATTAAAAAACTGTTGTCTTGGTATGTTTAATCCAATTGATTTATACCATTGCTTCCTCATTTTGATAGTATAAGCCCTATAGGGGTCTACAACAAATGTTAAATAACAAAGAAAATTATCACTACAAATTTTGTACTTGGAACCGGGAACCGGAAGCTAGAACCGGAACCGGAACCGGAACCGGAAGCGGAACCGGTGCCCTAGAACCGGAACCGGAACCGGTTTCGAAAATCGGAACCGGCCCCAGCTCTAGCTTGTTTGTCGGCTCTTGCCTTGGTGACCTTGTTTTTCTTTACGAAAAATACACAGTGTTTGAATAAGTGGAGGTGAAAATCATGAAAAGATGAAGTTTGATTTCAGGCATATATCTGCTGAAGGGATATTGCGATCTAATTTTCATAACTGATGAATCATCAACTGTCAGCTTGGATACTGCGTTCGTTTTTCGAAAAAATTACCCCCATGTGCCTGACATATCCAAACTAATTCAGTCAGGCTCTACTATGGTGAAATACCTCGAGTCAAAATATGTAAGTGATGTAAAGCGCTACTATCGTTTTTGTATTTTATTGTCGCTCTTGTCTGGAGTAGACAGATTAATAAGCCATAAAGTAACTTTATTCAGCAAAAATTTCCTACAAACAAATACCATTGCTCCCATCATTTGTTTACTGTACTCTTGCCGCTTTAAGTGACACTTTTCCTTTCGTTAGGTTACATACGAACAACGAAGAATACGTCAAGAGTGTCCGGCAGGAAGTCTGGTGGAAGGTGATCCCCTACAGTTGCATCACTTCTATGGAGTTTTTGCTGTATGCGGAATTATGGTGAGTGTTGCATTGCTGTTTCTGTGCGGAGAAATTGGCCTGCGTCTTTTAGACCGTCATGCTATTAGCCGCTGGAAGAAGCAGCGACGACAGATTATGTTGCAGAAACTGAACGCCGTCAGTGCTTTCAATCATGTTCCGCGACCACGGCCAAAATCAAACAATTCCAGTTTCTTCGCAGAACAACAAGACAACAATCCACTTTGAAGAGGAAACTATTTCAAATCGCATATTAAATTATTTTTGTGGTTGGTGTTCACGTTGAGCATTCTTTCGCCTCATGTGTCAAAGCTTTTTTAAATCTCAACTTTGAGGTGAAATTACTCAATAACAGTAAGATTTACGACTTTAATTTTATAAAGTCGTTAAAATATATATACCGTTTGGACAATAAAATGTGTAAAACATCAGCGGCATCAGAGAAAGTAGAAAAAATAACCAAAGAAATAAACCTCCCTTACGAGTATTTGTTTTGTTGTGTAATGGGTGAAATATGCAAATTACCCCCTTGTTATTCCTATGTGTTTATACTGTGTTTACTTTGGCAGCTTACCTGCCTGTATTGACTGGTAATTGTCATAGGTGTTTGTCAGCCATTCGCTGGATGGTGTATTGGCGGCGCTGTATGTCTCCTTAAGCCCCGCCTACTTGGAGGCCTCCTTTCAAATCTCTAAAACACATCAGTCGTCGAGTTTTTCATCTACAGTCCGTCCGGTGCTCAAATAAGGGCACATCTGGGTTCGCCCTTATTACACCCCTCCCTGTTTGGTTGGGTCCGTTACGGTTCCACCTACTCTGCCCCAGGGGATAACTATATGTAATGTTACGGATGAATTAAAACTCTAAAAGTTAAGAAATCTCATAAAAACCATGAATCGCGATCTGAATTAGAATTGTTGTTTTGTTGTTTTTGAAATCTGCTGTTCAGAACTTAGAATGCTGTGTGAACGTCCAAGCAATCCTTGTAATTATTTTTGATCTTGTGAGTATCAGAGTTGCCAGCCGGTTCAAATCACTCGAAAACTCACTAATCGGGACATAGGTTCTAGCGTGGCTAAGAAACAAGGTTTATAATAGTGTTAGGACACGAATGAACAGCGAAAGAAGAAAATAGGAACACAGTAGAATATAGGTGCAAGAAATAAGGTTAAAAAATATTGTTACAGTGTGCATAAATAGTGCCAGGATAGGATAGGAACCTAGTGGAATATGATCTAATAAGGATTGATCAGGGCTAACAAATAACGGAGAGGTCGTTACCACTCCAGGGCCAGTAATAGGCCCCAACCATAGTCCCTGATCAACTAACGGAGGAGTCGTTACTCTTTCCAGGCCTTGACAGGTCTTCTGTTGTTTAAAAATGGTTCAAAATTTCATCGTAAGTTAACTTATACTAGCTAAGAGGAAAGTTTATCAAACTTATCACTTAAGAAGTAGTGAATTATTACAGAAAATGCTTTTAAAAGACGACTTACACGGTCATATGTTGGAAGATGGGTCACTAAAATATAATTATTCGTAGCTAGGTGTATGAAATAAGGTTCAGGGGCACTAATATGTGCTAGTTAGGCCTAATTAGCAGTAATTAGGTGATAATTAATGAAGTTTGAAGATTTTTGGTGAAAATATAACTTAGGCTTATCTGAAAGGCAATTTCTTCCTGGTTCCAAAAATCCAAACCCGGTCTTTTAACTCCCAATATTGCGAAAGATATGGGTCGAAATAGTTTTGTAAACTTTAATTTTAATTCTTTAATTTTAACCTTACGTAAACTTTGTAAACGGGCGTAACAAACACTTGTTGTTACGCCCATTCATTCTCCTATCCATTTTTGGGCTTCTGTTGGGCCTCTCCCAGCGGAGACTTGCCTTGCAGAGGAAGACTTAGTGTACACCTTAGAGGTGACAATAGGTTCGGAGGGGGCATAACCCTCTCCCATATTATTAAAATAAAAAGAAATTAAGTGGTCTTAGGTAGTTTCGTACGTAGATTATTAATGTTTAGTTCAAATTAGCTAGAAAATTAGGTAACTCTTTGTATGCACAAGTTTTGCGCAACAATTGCCCTCCTGTTCCTTACGGTAGGAACTTCCAGCTCCAGTGAGGGAGAGCAATTGCCGCTGGGATTAACAAAGCGGCCTCCCTTGTTCCTGGCCGAAAAATCGTATCTAAAAGGAAGAGAAAGAGACCTGTGAATAAGGGAGCGTCTAAAGAATATAAAACACAAATTTTACAAAAGTTTACAGCAATAATAGCACTTAATACTTACTTTTTTATATTGGGCCCCGAGAGGCCATTAATTCGTATTATTTTGTTTTTCAGTTCATGAAAATTGATATTTTTATCAGAAACTTTCCCCTTTGGTTACCTTTATGTGTTAACCAAAAAGTCTGGAAAGTTTCTGGAGATTCAGCTCTGGACATTTATCACACAAAGGGGTCATAATTCTAGACCCTCCCCATAAATCTCTATTCCGGTGGGCCAGGCGTGCAAACAGCGCTTCGCAAAGTGTCTTCGCTCACAAAGAGGATTTCCAGAAGAGTCTGGAAATCCCGTCCGCTTCAAAGAGACCCGCAACACAGGCGTGAGGTCGGCTGACTGTAAATTCAAAATTTCCAGTCAGTCTTTGCTTCAGCTCCGGCCGAGAGCGGCCGTGTATCCCCTCTCTCTCAGTGCGTCTCCTGGTGTGCCAGCGTTTTGGCCGGAGAATCCCTAACGCACTTTTCACCCCCCATAGGACCACGAGTTCTCCTTTGGCCCACACAGGTCAGAGGGGATGACATCAGTGAACACGAAGCAAAGACTCGCACAATTAAGGGCCAAATGAGCGTATTATGCTCGACCATTCGCATAAGAAACGCAATTTTTTCTAGGTTTTAGATGGCCCTTTTCGGAATATTTTTACTTTTGTTTTTCGGCCTTCGGGCCTTTAACTTCAATCAAAAATTGTAGCCTTTTGGCTCATCATTAATTGAAAATTAGCGAGCCCTCGTGGCCAGTTTTTGTAATAAGCGAGCCTTCGTGGCCAGTTTTTCATTTTTAATCAGCGAGCCCTCGTGGCCAGTTTTTGTAATCAGCGAGCCCTCGTGGCCAGTCAATTTTCCTTTTTTATGTTTTTCGGAGTTTCTTTTAGTTATGACGGGATTTTGAGTGGGGACCCACCCTTGAGTTGTGTAGGAGGTCCCTTGGCTATGACCTCATGTTGAATCTGAGTTATAGTAGGAACAGTTTCTCCCCACAACCGGCAATTAGGAATTGCCGGCCGTATTCATCAAGATAGGCGCTACCGAAGTTAAAACTATTGACTGTAATTGTGTAATGTAACTTGTGTAGGTCGGCTACCTAAAAATAACAGGAACTAAAATCTAGAAATCGCTTTAATTATTAATTATTCAGCCTTTTGAGGGGAATGGCCGGCTTCCCCAAAGTTAACTTAATCAAGCTGTCTTTAGCGGAACTGATTACTGTTGTTTAGTAATAATTGCTTATATTTAGCAATTATTACTCGTTTAGCTTTCCAGCAAAATTCTCAAAGTTTCAAAATTTCTAGTCACGGTTAAAATCACAAACTGACAAAATTTGGGCTCCAGACGGAGACCTGTTAATTCCAAAACTACAACAAAAATGTGCATACAAAGAATAGGTAGATTTAGGTAGGAAAGTGTTAGGGTTTGTATTATGCTATTCTGCTGATTATGTAACTGTTGGTGTGATTGTGACCATTATTGTGTGAATGTGAATCCTAAATTTACGTAATTGGCTTCTTGGGTAAATTCCTTATGGTTTATGAGGTTCCAAGTTTAGCCCATTTTTCAAGTGTGAATTCTGAACCAAAATTGTGTGACTGTGAGTGTGATTGAGGGCAGACCATGTAAACTCCCTTTGTTTGATAAGGGTCTTGGAAATGCCAGAATGAATGCGTAATTGCTCAGATATTAGGCAGGAACTGGGCCAAATTGAGTAGCAATTTGTCCCTTAATCGTAAATAATTAGGGAATTTATTTCGGTTAATAACCTAGACGCATGTTTGACGTGAAATTGCCAGTTTCAGAGTGAGTGCAGTGTAAAGTTTTGTCTATATAACGTTCTGGTTGACGGTTAGGGCAGATTCTGCAGCCTAGGGTCACGGGGGCCCCGCATTAGGTCTGCAGATCTGTCGGATTTCCGGTAATCCGTGTAGGTCGCCCTGCGATTAGGGGACGGATGAGCCGCAACTGTGAAATCCAGAACTAACCGGGTTAGAAATGCGACTAACGCATACGATAACGAGAAATTTAGCACAATTAAATATCTCATAATAAATGTCCGATTAGCGGACCAAAAGCTTATTTGGTTATAATTTAAGAAAGTGATCTTAGCTGTGTCGCATTGTCATATTGTTGGTTAGAAAATGGTTGTTCTGCCTAGCTTTAGTTAGGAACAAGAGCGCCCATTATCTTGCTTAAAATAGTTGCTAGTTAGAGTTTGTAGCTTTAATTGCTTAAGTTATGTCGGTCATAACGTTCAGTTTTGCAACACAACAAAATAATCCAAGCTAAGCAAAAGAAATGAACCTGTGCTGAGATTCGAACTCAGGACATCCGGAATCGGGGTCCGGTACTCAGCCAGTGAGCTACACGGGTTATGTTTAGAACGAGTTCAAGCTAGCCTATGTACAAAAACAATTTAGCAACCCAGCACGTGTGCAGTTCAGTTAGTGCATTATATGTGCAAGTTACGCATATGTGAAAGCAAACTTTAATTGTGTTTTTCTCATTAATTACTTAATATTTTTGGTGCTGTAAGCACAAAAAATGATCAGTTTTTCAAGCTCTACAAGAATATGTAACTTTTACCCAAACTCGTGTTCTTCAAAATTCCTCAAATTTATATGCCAGTTTTGCACACGTCTAAACAAGCTCAAGTGAAATGGTGGTAGATTGCGCGTCTATCACTCGGCTGATTGCCAGGGTTGCCAGCGCCGGATCGAATAGCGGTTCGGTACGGTTTCCTGAGCTTTTTAGGTAGTTATGTGGAAAGTAGTTAGTTATTTAGTTCGGCTAGGTCGGTAGGTCGGTAAGTAGGGACTGCGTAAAATGGCTGCTGAGACAGTGAGTGAGTTTTTGCATTTTTGGTAGAAAGCAGTTAAAACTAATTATATGCAAAAAACTCACCCACAAAGCGGCATATTAATTTATTTTATTAGTGCAGGTAGGAAAACTGATTAGCCATAAAATGCTAAATCAAATAATCAGCAGTATTAATTCTTAAGTTAGCATTACGTAGGTTCCAGTAATTTAATGTACTTAGGTAGGTAGACAGCAGCTAGGTTAATTGTAGTAAACATCAAATATCTTACCATCTTCCAACATTAGAAATTTATTTAAAAACGTCAAGTTTTGTGCATATTTAACATTAGCAGCGGGCCACGGGAAACAAGCCTGCTTCCCGTGGCGAATTACTGAAATTGGGCCAGAACCAGGCCAGAAATACCAGTTTTGTTCTGTCAATTAATCTGTGCAAGCGAACCTGTGAGTTCCTGTCAGAACCCGTTTGTATTAATCTAAGACGGGCCATACGGCCCGGTTTGCGCAAGAAAAGGGAAGGAAACCAGCAAGGTTTCCAAATAATATGCGAATAGCGAAGTTTATACGTTTTTAAGAATTATTTCGTCCAATTGCAAGTTCATTAAGACCTGAGTTGGGTCCAGACGTGTGAACATCCCGAATCGTTTTGTCTGCGCAAAGAATTGCCTCAAGTTTCAATCAAAATTAACAAGTTGTACTCTAAAATGGCCAAGAAGGCCTGTTTTGTGACAAGAAATTACTAAGAGCAGTTAATTCTGTCAAAGGGGCGATAGCCAATGGTTTTGTGTCATTTCGTCGTTTCACAAGTTCAAATAGGGCCCAAAATGCACATTTTGGGCCTGGAAAGCTAAAGAACGACTAACGGTTGCTGGGTTCGATTCCCGCACCATAATCTTGTACTAATGGGTTTTATCCCATTTGATTCAAGTGCGCGGATCGTCTCCAGTTCGAAATCGAAGTTAGCAAACTAGTCGGACTTGAATCAGTCAGTGGAAGTCTTTGAATTATCAAAATCAGTAATCGGTTAATTATTGGATTCGGAAGGGATCCTAGAAGTTGAAGTTGGACCTATCAGACAGACAGTTGCGGAGCCTAATCACTGTAGGTACCTTGTGGACTTAGAGCATAACTAAGGTCGAGATCAGAGACGAATCCCGCCGGCGCTTGACATCACTTGGGCAAACGGTAAAGTGGACCTTGACATTCAAAATCACTTATTACTTCTTTTCTAAAAAATGTGCAACCTTATCCAGTTCAACCTTCTCGCCTCCGAGGCTCAGTCCCCCCTGTCTCTGGCTTGAGCTTAGGTAGCAGCCAGAAGTTCATTGTATCTTGAGAGCAGAAGAAACCGAAGAAGCACCAATCCTTGAACTTTGTATAACTGTGCATTAATTTCCATTAATTAGCGATAGGTAAGGAAGGACTACCGAACCCCCAACTGTTTCGCATTCCTCAAATTCTATCCCGCATAGCATCCCTGAACTGAGTGTCGGAGCGAAAGCGGTGACCGACCTTCAGGGGCTCACCCAAAGACCGTCCCTAGGTTAATAATCGGTAATTTAGTCTATTGTGATACTAGTTTGACAGTCCTATTGTAAGGGGACGTATAAAGAGTAACAAGGCACAAGCATATAGGGTAACACACAGCATATAGGGAAATTGAGTTAGAAAGAGTTAGTAGAGTGAAAGGGTGTAAAAGGCGTTAAGAGTATCGACCTTGTCCCAATAACTTAATCAAAGTTTGTAGCATTATTCCAAATTGGAATAATATTAATAATAACCTAGGAAGCGAAAATATCTGGCAACTCTGGTACAGTAAACTTGTACTGTATCCTATTGTGCTGTAACCTAACCGTCAGTATTGTAGTAACTGTTATTTTGTTATTTTAAACACACGCGAACTGTAATAATTGTAATTGTACTGTTTCCATTAAACTATCAGAGTGTTAGCTACTGAGTGTTATTACGAGCAATAAAGGCGCGTTAGCCTTCAACTGTGGTGGGTTTACCGTCTAGTCTTATTACAAGCAAACAAAGGCGCGTTAGCCTTCCCATACGGTGCGTTTACCGTACAACTGCTAGTCACCAGAAAGAACCGAAGATCCAGTGAGGAAGAACTCATCCAAAGCCAGTGCTATTCACGGAAGCAAGTGCTGACCCCGCTTGCTGTTCAACTGGGAATCATCACGGAAGCAAGTGCTGACTCCGCTTGCTGTTCAATTGGAAATCATCAAGGAAGCAAGTGCTGACCCCTTTTGCTGTCCGGTTGGAAATCAACTCAGGAGCCTCAAACGAACTCACCGACGAAGACCCCTACGAAAATATAAATGTAAATACACTCACAGAAATAACACGATGGTGATTTGTATTTTTCAACCTTACACTACAGTTACAATTGGGTTCAGCTTACCTTACAACTACATAACATTAACAGCGTTGCGGTTTGCACTCATTTCTATCGTTGACCACTGATGCATTGGTTTTCAACACACCGCTTTTGAACATGTCAGCAAAATTTTTTTTGTACTTGAAACATGAAAAAACTGGTAAAAACCGGAAAAAGCGAATTTTTGAAGTTTGTCATGCACAATATGTAAATCCATCGATAGCTTTCGTGATTCTGAACAGCTTTCTTCTTGGCGCAATCGCGTATTTGTCAACTATTTCAAGTTATTTTGGAAAACCTGAAGTAGCATCGTTTGAAAGGACCACTGAATTCAGTCTTTTACCTTCAGTTTGACTTAGTTTAAAAGTAATGATTGAATTGGGAAAACTACCGTATCGGGTAGAACTCATTTATGTTTCGTTGCTCATCGGTTTTCGATCGATTACGGTTGTTTTCTTTTCTTGTGGCAGGCTGTACAAAGGCTGCAAGAATGTACTGTGGGGGGTCGGACCGGTTCCCGGGTGCATAGCGGACTAGTAGGAATTAAGGAAGCAAGTAGTAGGAATCAACGACCAAAAAGACCTTTTCTTTTTGACAACGCACATGATGCATATTCATGGAAAAGATGAGACCGATCCAAGAAAATTGGGGCTCCCCCATTTTAGTCGCCCCCGTTTAACTAGCTTATCTTAAAATGTTTTTACTTACAACAAGAATGATGTGCTCCTGCTGTGGAAGCTAAGTGAAAACAAGGAATAAACTTAGGGTTTTTCAAGAACAAATAAAGTCACTAGAGCATAGTAAGTAGTGTGGGGTAAAATTAAAAGTAAACCATTTTGCTCTATTAAGGCGATCACACCTTGACTTTCCTATTTTCCGTCCGACCCACTCCAGCTGGATGTTCTCCGGTTAAGAGTAGTGTCAGCTTGAATAATTTAAATCTTTGTCTGAGGGAAGGCTGATTAGCTGACACCGAATAATTGTCGTTACAATTACTTGAGGCGTTGTACCAAGGCTGAAGATTTGCCCATCACCGTCTGTGTGATGAACACCCGAAGGCAGCCGCCCCTTCACTCTCGGAAAATTGCTGACTGAGGGAAGGAAGGAAGGTGGATATAGTTAAAACCAGTGCCAGCTGGCACCAGGAGTGGTATGAAAATGTAGTTTTTGGGTCTTCAGGACCGTCATAGTAAATATGGTCAGAACAGCACAACATACAATACAGTGGACAAAATCAGTTTGATTCATTGTATCTGCAGGACCATAGGATTTCCTGTTGCTAAAGAACTCCATGAGACTCCGGCAGATACTGTTGATTGCAAACCAAAGAATGTACACTAGCGGAAGGGAAGACCATAGAGATTATACTTTGTCATTTTTTTATCTTGGTGCCCAGCATTGTAGGTTCTCGTGAGAGATCTTTATTATGCTGCCCTCCGCAGTCAATAAACAAGAGGCGGAGTGGCGAGGACCAAGGATAGAAAACAAGATCCCCAAGCAGTCCTGACGTACGGTTATTTCAGTCACGCCCAGGGTAATCACAGTCGTGCTATTTGGCGACTGAAGCTACCCCCCGCAGATCAATAGTGACTAAGATGGCTGAAACCTACAAACCCACTCGGAAGGGTTGAAAAACGGGGAAAACATAGGCTGCAGAAAGGAGGGGAAAGGTAGGCCGAGTACTCAGAAAGGAAAGTAGAAAAACTACCAAAGAAAAATTGTGTTTTTAATAGTGTAGAATTTAATTTTTAAATTTGGCTTAACTTGTTTTCACAATTCAAAAATTATTGACTGGGTCACAGGAATAGACACAGAAGGACCTTTTTCACCTGCCATGCCTATGCCTGTTCCCAGTCATCTTTCATACCAAGCAACGATATATTCCTGCTGGTCTGATTGCAGCTTAAACTTCGACAAAAGCGTCAGCTGGCCAGCTAATAAAAGGCTCTTTGCGAATTATCTAATATGGACCCTTCTCCTAAATTGCACATACAAAATTTAAAGATTAGTATTTGTAACTTAGCTGGTAGGTATACTGTGTCGCAGAAATCGAACTATAATCTGGACTTTGACTGTAAATCGCAATGTCCTTCTCGCCAGAGAAATAATTTGTTGGAGATAGAGCACAGGAGTCGTCTGGAAGAATCAGACTCCCCAGTGTGCGATTTATGACAGCCCATCTGGTTATGAGCTAAAATGGACAAGAAGAGAACAGAAAAACAAAGCAGGTAAGTTGATCAGACATTCATTTCCACACAGTAAATAATTTCATTAACTTAGTCATAAACTATCGTTGCAAAAGTCCGACGACCTCGTCAGATCTTTAATTGATCGGTTACACTTGACAAAAGTTTTAATAAATTCAAAAAGTTCGGAAACTTATCATTTATCCTGCCACGTTGCTTGGTTGCTGGATCAGATCATACTTTGTCATTTGTAGAAAATATTCAAGAAATACTAATTTACAATTAACAAATAAAAGAAATGGATTCATTAGACTATCATGGATGAATGCTGACATGAGGGCAGGAACCGCTTTTGACCTTTAGTTTTTTCACTTTCAGGCTGCACCGGGCAGGCCCGGGTCCGGTCAGCCACGAAGGCCCGGCCCGTGCCGGGGTTACCTGGTCCCCGGGCCTTGGAGGTCCGGCCAGGCCCCGGTCAAATTTTTGCTATGAATATATATTTTTAATTTTTTCCAAAATTTCTTCACTGGAAAGTCCAATTTAAGCTTACGCGAATTGTCTAAGTTGTAATAAATATCACTAACTATTGATTGGCACTGTTTTTTGTATGCCGGACCCCACCGGACCGACCGAGCCTACACCGGGCCGCCGGGCCCGCCGGGCCTACCGGGCCTTGAATCTCGGCCCGACCCGAGGTTCGGCCCGTTCGGTTCAGCAGGCCCGAGCCCGGGCCCGGCCGGGAAATTTCTTAATGGCGCAACTCTATCCAGGACCATCCGGAAAAACCAGGATATATATAGCAGGACAGGGAACTACAGCTCGGTCAGTAGCATAATTTAAGGAGTGGCTGATTCGGCACAGCTGACAACCCTCAATCCAGGTCAGGTCTACGCCAAATCATCTGGAAAGACCAGGATAGATTTAGCTCGGCAGCTTAATTTAAGAATTAAAAGTTTGAGTCATGCCCCCGGGAGTTGGAACCCATTAGCGCCGTTGGCCAGACGGATGTCAGTGGACCCGTGGCATTTAATGGGCCCATGTTCACCGGATTTCCCACGGAGGTGGTTCCAAGCCTACTCTTGGTTATGCTCAACTGCACGAGTGACATCATGGGAAACCAACAAAAACAACTTTGCTGAATTAAATGTTAATTCCCTGATCTTAAACGTTCTAGTTAAATCCAGACAATTCAGTTCATTCAAACCAGTCTATGCTGAGTAGTTCAAGTGTAATCTAATGCTTGAGGTTCAAATTGAAGTAATAGCGGACCAGCTAATGCGCTGTTTGTTACTTTTATTGCCATTACTGCCAGATCGACCTGAAGAATTCCACAAATCGAGAGATCGCTTAGTTTTTATATGGTCAGCGCAGCGGGCACAATTCACAACGACTAAGCGTTCAGCTATTTGATGATCAGATTCAGATATTTGAGGCAATCGTGCAAGTATGTGCCTTTGTCCGTATAGAAAAGCAAAATAATGCTTGGTGTCCCTGGTGTGAGGGTTAGAGTGCACCCTCAAAGATAAACTGCTATATCGAATCTCAATAAAGATTGTCAGATTCGAGCTCAGTGTGTGATGCCTAGGCTTTAATCTAATTAGAGAGAAAAGGGAAGGCGAGTATTGACATGAGCATTAAAGTTAGCCCTAAGCGACCGTTGCCTATTCTATAGATAAAATAACCGCTGGACTATTTACTTCTCGAATACAAAATACATGGACGGACCAAATTCAAATAGTGAGCATGAACACAATGTAAACTAAGAGAAGCAGAGAACTATGGGAGGGGAAACTCTCCCAGAAACTACACCTAAACCACTCCACTACCCGATAACCCAACAAGACACCCCCGCACCAAAATCACTGACAACCAACAACTGCCGAAAGAGCGACCCCCTATAATATGGGTGTAAAAGGCTCTGCGCGGCCCTAGACTCGTTCGAGCACCGTGCCAGCTCAATACTGAACGAAACTCGGCAAGTTTGGTATTTTTGGAATCTACACGACGAGTACAACAAGTTGCAAAAAAGTTTTGGTCAAAATTTTCAACTTTGTAAATTTTCACTTCCGGACAAGTTAGGTCCGTTTGTTTTTTTTCTGTGTTAGTCACGCTTGGAAAAGGGCTATTTTGTGCACAGGTGTTTGAAAGATGTGGACATTTTCAGCCGGAAAGGTTCATATTTTCTGAATGCCGATATGGTCCCATGTGCCCCGCGCTATATTTTTTCGCTGCCCGGCCCGGCATGCCACCTGTGCGGCCGGCCAAAAGTGGCCAAACGGCGTTTTTGGTCAAAAAAGGCCAATTTTGTGTCACGGCCACAGGGCCCAGGGAACAAGTTAGAGAGACGCGGCTTGTTGCATGAACAAGTACGGAGGGGATACTAGTGCGTAACGTTGGCCGATTTTTGATTTAGGTCCTGGACCGTTCAGGCGGCCGGCCCAAAGGAAGTCGGTCCAAATGGGCACTTTCGGAAAAATTCTAAGTCCCAACTCCACAGAAAATAGTCAAAAATAGGCCTAAATATGCAGTTTTGAGCCATTTAGTGGGACGCATATAAAGGTTATCGGGGTAGCTAAACACGATGAGCGTAGTCGCAGCTCTGTGCGGTGCTGCTATCGTGCTGTACTATTATGCAGCAACCATAGCACTAGTGTTGTGCACCGGCCTTGTCTAGACCGGCTGGCCGGCGGCCGGCCGCCGGCAGGCCCAGGTCCAGATTGGGCCGGCTGGCCGGCGGCCGCCGGCCGAGAACAAGCCGGCCGGCCGGCCGGTGACAGGCCGGCCGGTCAGACACAGGCCGGCCGGCCGGCCGGTGACAATCCGGCCGGTCAAATGTGAGGCAGCCGACCGGCCAGTGACAATTTCTGCAGCTTGTCGCCTTTAAATTTGCTAAAATCTGCTTTGAAAACAATCAAAAATCTTAATTTTTATTTGTATATTTTGGATAGCCTGCGAAAAGTGGCACCGGCCGGCCGGCCGTTGATGGGCCGGCGGCCGCCGGCCGGCCGGCCGGCGTCGCGAGCTGGGCCGGCCGGCGCCGGCCGGCCCACGAAAAATTGGGCCGGTGAACAACACTACATAGCACGCTGTCTGTAGACTTACTGTAAACGGCTAAACATATGAAACTTGGTGAAAATTATGTCTGTAGTAAGGGGGAACTGTAGCTATGTTAGTTGGTGCACTCTCTAGCTTCCACCGTGCTGTATGTGCTGTCCCAAACACAGCACCGTCGATAACAAATTATTCATTTGTCACTGGTATTTGAAATTCGGCATACAGATAGTTTAGGACATGACAAACTATTATAGATACGTTTCGTATACTTATTACGATGTTACTATGTGGTTGCGCTACAGTAGAGTGCTGCTGAAGTATAGCACGGCCTATAACTAGCTACAGGTAAGTTGCAATCGTCCGAAATTTTGCACACAAGTGCGGCAGAGCATTGCAAATCATGCCGTTTGAGTTTCCCTCACCGACAGTAAAGTTTGCATCTGGTTGCGCTGCAGTAGAGTGCTGCTGAAATACAGCACGGCCTATAACTAGCTACAGGTAAGTTGCAATAGTCCGAAATTTTGCACACAAGTGCGGCAGAGCATTGCAAATATTGCTGTATGAGTTTGCTTCACCGACAGTAAAGTTTGCATCTGGTTGCGCTGCAGTAGAGTGCTGCTGAAATACAGCACTTCCTATAACTAGCTACAGGTAAGTTGCAATAGTCCGAAATTTTGCACACAAGTGGGGCAGAGCATTGCAAATTGTGTTTTATGAGTTTCCTTCAAGTTTGCATTTGGTTGCACTGCAGTAGAGTGCTATATGCTAAATACAGTAACTAAAACTATTGCAGCCATGGATACTGGATGTTGGATTTCTGTCAAAATAGAGAAAAAGGAAAAGTTGGAACTTTTCAAGCTTCTTTGTTCTGTACTTTCGGTTGACTATTAATGATTGGCGGAATTTTTAAAGTTTCTTTCACGCAGCTTTAACGTTTTTGCTATTTACTGAGAACCTTAAAAATGAAATAGGACAAGAATAAACATGCTCCGGTGGAGCATGAAAAATGCAATATGGGTGACATTCGGTTGTAAATGGACAGAGGACTAGGTTTTAAAACGTTAATATGGGAGGGGCAGGTTGTAAATGCCAGGAGGACTAGGTTAAAAGCGCATTAATATGGACCAGCTTCGCTGAACAACCCATATTCCTAATTGGAAGGTGATCCCCTACAATTGCATCATTTCTATGGAGTTTTTGCAGTATGCGGAATTATGCTGAGTGTTGCATTGCTGTTTCTGTGCGGAGAAGTTGGCCTGCGTCTTTTAGACCGTCACGCTATTAGCCGCTGGAAGAAGCAACGACGACAGATTATGTTGCAGAAACTGAACGCCGTCAGTGCCTTCAATCATGTTCCGGGACCACGGCCAAAATCAAACAATTCCAGTTTCGTCACAGAACAACAAGACAACAATCCACGTTGAAGAGGAAACTATTTCAAATCGCATATTAAATTATTTTTGTGGTAGTGTTCACGTTGAGCAATTTTCGGCTCATGTTTCAAAGCTTTTTAAATTGATGGATCAATTAGACTACATTGTTTCTTCCAGGTTTTAAAGTTTAATCAGTAGGCACTTTTGGAAATAGGCAAACTGCTCCAAGTCCAAAAACCAAAGAGGCATAGTGTTTAACAGTTAAGGGGAGGTCCATTTTTGGTCGTTTATGTCGACTTTCTCCAATCTCGGTGATTTTTACATAATTTATTGTCCAAACGGTTTCCTTTAACGACTTTTTAAAATTAAAGTTGCAAGTCTTACGGTTATTGAGTAATTTCACCTCAAAGTTTAGATTTCATGTGTTTCCGAAGCCCAGCCCGGTCGGTTCAGCAGGCCCGAGCTCGGGCCCGACCCGGGAAATTTCTTAACGGCACAACTGTATCCAGGACCATCCGGAAAGACAAGGATATATATATATATATGTATATATATATATATATATATATATATATATATATATATATATATATATATATATATATATATATATATATATATATATATATATATATATATATATATAGAACTACCGCTCGGTCGGCAGCATAATTTCAGGAGTGGCTGATTCTGCACAACTGACAACCCTCAATCCAGGTTAGGTCTAGGCCAAATCATCCGGAAAGACCAGGATAGATTTGGCTCTGCAGTTTAATTTAAGAATTAAAAGTTTGAGTCATACCCCCTGGAGTTGAAACCCATTAGCGCCGTTGGCCAGACGGATGTCAGTGGACCCGTGGGATCTGCATTTGATGGGGCCCATGTTCATCGGTTTCCCAATGAGGTAGTTCCAACTAAGCCCACTCTTGATTACGCTCAACTGCAAGAGTGACATGGGAAACCAACAAAAACAACTTTGCTGAATTGTCGTCATGTATTAAATGTTCTAATTAAATCCTGACAATTCAGTTGATTCAAACCAGTCTTGGCTGAGTATATAGTTCAAGTGTAATCTAATGCTTGAGGTTCAGAGAAAAGCTATAAATTGAAATAATAGCGGACCCGCTAATGAGCTGTTTGTTACTTTTATTGCCATTACTGCCAGATTGACCTGAAGAATTCCACAAATTGAGAGATCGCTTAGTTTTTATATGGTCAGCGCAGCGGGCACAATTCACAACGATGTGAAGATAGCGTGTACTAAAGATAGACATTTCGTGAAGTTAGCACGCACTCCTAAATTATGGAATTATTTGGAAAATACTTAACTTGACAAACGCTCAGCATATTTCTGACTCCTGTCTAAAATCGTGGGTACTTTAGCTAAATTATCAATTGGTATACGCTTGAGCAGTTCAGTTGAGTTTGGGTTGAGTCGAGAAGTGGTCGGGGAATTCGAGTGGGTTCGATCCGATTTTTGGGGTTCGCGCATTTTATTGTCTAGCTGCGAAGTTAGGTTATTTTGTGACGTTTTCGGCGCTATAAATTTATTCAAGTTTATATTTGGAAAGTAATGTAAAATATTTGCATTGTTAGTTTAATTTGATATTTTCTGGAGTCTTGCTGGCTCATTTGTGAAAGTTGACAGTAAAATCCTTTGTTGTTAAATATTCTTTCTTAGGCAGACTTAGGGCATTTTCTATCGGCATCACACACCACACAGTTACCTAGTGATCTAGTCTTATCCTAAATTATAGATAGTCAACTCGTTTTATTTGAGAGTCAGTGCATTTTATTAACAGACGTAGACTCGAACTTCACAACGACTAAGCGTTCAGATATTTGATGATGAGATTCAGATATTTGAGGCAATCGTGCAAGTATGTGCCTTTGTCAGTATAGAAAAGCAAAATGCGTGGTGTCCCTGGTTAGCGTTTTCCTCAAGATGAATACTGACTATATTGATTGTTCCATTTTGTTTTAAGGAGAACGCGAAAAGGTTTCACACTCTGTGCTCTGTTTTTAGCTATGGCATCATTCATTATTTCGGATCTATTGTCATGAGTTCTGTAGTGTATGCCGTGTACAAATGGTGCCTCATAGTTTATGTAGTTGGGTTTCTATTGTCGGAATTCTATGGTTTGCTTTAACAGTGCATAGTCTTCTGTTCCTTTTTATGAATCTGAAAATACGCTGTTTTAGTTTTGCTGATTAAATCTTTGGAACTACAGTTGCGAAATAATGCAAAACTACAGTGGCAGTAAAGAAGAATAAGATACCAGTCCTGAAACGTTTGTTGTCTTACAAGTTTTTTGTAATAGTGTATTAAAACCTCTGTTTTAAATTTACTATAGCGAGACCAAGTTAATATTTGGATGCGTGCGTTTACTCCATGAAACTTAGTACGCTCCGACTGCAGTAATATTTATTTGAGTATACTTTTCAATACAATTTAAGAATTCTTCTAGCATAATTTCCTGTTTAATTAGTTTAATGTTAGTAATTTTCATTATTGATAAACTTCTAAATAAGTAAAATTTTGTTAGCTTGTTAAAAACTTTTCGATAACTTTAAAAATTTTTGAATATTTCTACGGTAAAAAGAAAACGAACTACAGTCATATCGCCTCCTCTGGCTTTTTTTTAGGTCAAAATATTTGGAAGTGGAAGTGGTTCGTCGACTAGTTATAGTTTCTATTTTCTCTATTCTATTGTTTCCACTTTCCTCCATTAGCTTGAACTTGTTTCTATCCTGGATCTGGAGATTTGAAAATCTGGATTTTACTACTTAATTCCGACGTTATATTATAGCCATTAGATTAGACTAGATTAAGTTAGATTAGACTATAGCGATTACATTATGGATAGAAAATGCAATCAGGGCAACTAAGAAGGCATTAAACACCTAGAATCTGAGCAAGGGGTTTTAACTTTTGTGGTTTATATATATTGACAGAACACTGTAAGGGATGCAGGCAAAAGAAAGATTGATAAGCCTAATATGGGAGTTCAGCTGATGGCCCTGTGGTGTAGTAGGTTAGCACGTCTGTCTCGGGATCAGAAAGGCCGTGGTTCGAATCCCGGCTGGGCCAAATCTTTACTTTCAATGGTAAGTGAAAAGTTGAACCTCCCTCTTCCCTTCTCTCTTCTAGGTCCTGGTTTCGTGGGTACGAGGGCGCCTAGAGCCTCCCGTCTTGGGCTTGTCCTTGGTTTCTTCTTGGTCCACCAGCCCTGGTAGAAGCACTACAACACAATCAAAAGTGCTAAACACAAACTCCATTTGCAAGAAAGAATCCGTTTTACAATAGCACCTTAAGCGCAGTTGATCGTTCGTTTCATATTTGGCTTTCCTGCCCACGCCTTTATTGTTTCAGCTGATAGAAAATGCTGATATGGGTTTGTTGTATTGTGTTTCCAACTGCGCTTGCAGAAATTTTTACTTCCATATCAAACATTGAGAGTGTGCTGCTTGCCGAGCGTGAGGTTGTAAATTCGATAAAGGATTTTGTGGCGTCCAGCGGGCATGAGCATGCTCAGCTTGTAAAGTAAGGCTGATGTACAACAGAGTGCAGAAAACTGAGAAACGGTTAATGTTATCGGCGCTTTTGCTCCAAAAATAGATATGAACAAATTAAAAAATGGGCAGTGAAAACAAAAATGGAAAACTATGTAGCTCAAGTTAAATATTGACTAACCTCAAGTATTTCTGTATTCAAATGTTCACGGTGCTGTTTTTTTTTGAATTATATATAAACTAAAAACCGACAATAATTGTTATATTGAGTTATAAACGGTTAGCGTTAACTTCGCCGGTTGGTTCATTTATATATTGATTGCTCCGTTGCTTTCTCAGTCCTTATACGTAAACTATACCGAATCCCTCAGCCAATAAAAGACGCAGACTCGCAGACAAAACACATGAGTTTTGCATTTCTTTGTAGGTATCCCGTTTTCCTCCTTAACTTAACTTAACTCCCTTCTTTGCTCCGCTGACGCGCAGTCCTGAGAAATCGTCCCATCTTAAGATGGACGATAAATCCCCGGTGACGTAACTGAAATTACCAAGTTGATCAGTGTTGCTAATCTGCAACTATCTCTCAAATAAACTTCTTTGAGCTTTCGGTAGAATGAGACTTAGCTTGGTTTGAATTTTAACCTGAGTAGAAAAGACTTTGAACCCTGTTTATTTTTATTTTATTCTGTTATAACGCAATTTATGTAATATTAAAATTCCATAACCAATCCATAGACAACTAGCTGGGGGAGGGGGGCTAAAATCTCCCGGGTTGTTGAAACGTTACTAAAGTTGATGCGATTAAATTTTAAGGACAGCGGAGGAATACTTTAATAGAAACGAAGAATCTCTTTCCTCGGGAAGTGGCCATTTTGCCAATCCAATCAATGCTTTTCTCACGATTAAAAGATTGCAATCAGACTGGGCTAGAATCAAAGCCTTGGTAGAGGAAGCTCATTTGGAAGGTTAGTGAGTTTCAGTTTTCGTTTCACAATATTGCTTTTCCACTTTATACCTGTCAACTATCTAAATTTGCTTTTCTATTGTACGAAAATATATATTCTATAGTGCTGCGATTATGCATATGTAGTGCTAGCTGTAGTGGTAGTTTATTACAGAAGTGCTAGTTGTAGTTTTGGTAGTCGTTGTAAAAGGACTGTGGTGTAAACGTTCTTGTACTTTATAGACCTTTTTCATAATTTAGATTTGCAAGAACGGTTACAATCGATAAGAAATACCTCCTTGATTAAATTTCCGACTGAGGATGATGTAACTGGAGCAGCAGAGGGATTGCTGAGGCTACAGGATACCTATCAGTTGAAATCAATCGATGTCGCTGAAGGAATTATTCTGAATTCTGACAAAGCTCAAGCCTTCACAGGTAATCAAATCAGTATCGTCACAATTTCCAGTAAATTAATCTCATCATTTCAACGAGCCACACCCACAGCCACTAACAAACGCCCATATCAAAGAGAGCATATATACAACGATTGTATGAATCGGCCCACCAAAAGATCCCATAAGGGGTATATATGTCCGAAAATGAGAAAATGTTTTTGGAACATTGACAGAAGAGTTAAAGCAAATTAAAGCAGATTTCGTTTCAATAAATTCCTTAGATTTCATATTTTATCGTAAGCCAACAAACTTGGCTTAGGGAAAACTTAAGGTAACCTGTTCTAGTTTTAAGTTTTACCCTTCATAAACAAACATTTGCTGTATTTGGATTTTATTTTTACGTTTTAAGCCGGCGATTGTCTCAAAATGGGCGAGACTGCAACTCAGTGGGAGGACCACCGCATTGCTTTGACGTGGCTTCAGGAAGCGTACAAAAGAATTGATTTAGAAAGTTCTGAAAGAAATTTAGAAAGTTCCAATATTTTGGAACAATTTTCATTCCTTCTTTACTACCAAGGCAATCCCAAACTTGCTAAGAAAGTGTGCCAACAGCTGGTGGAAACTGGTAAGATATATAGATTTTTAACTAGAGGAATAAATATTATATTATACATATTTTATTTGACTTTATGGTAAGTCAGCCATGACATGTCTTGTAATTTTAAAAACTAAACTGCTTATTTCAGACCCCATGAACTTTTTGGCCAGATCGAATTTGTTCTTTTATTCATTTGCTGCCCAAGAGGACACTGAGTTGGGATTTGATCCAGTGGGTTCACCAACTCTGAAAAATCCCTCAACTGTCCTCGTTTTCCTGAAGGATGAAGACTACAAAGCTCTGTGTCGAGGAGAACAAAATAAGGTTCGATAATTTTATAGGTTGATATCGTAAAGCTTCCTCGGATCTCTAAATGTCTGAAAGTATTTAAATCCATAATTTTAAAACTTAAATAGAAACAAATAAAACTCTAGTTATGCATTTAATTTTTCTGATGATTGATTGCTAACTATTTAGGACACAAAATATACATAGCAATAACTTGCTAATGTTATAATTTGCTAATTTCAGCCTTTCTATCAAATGCCACATTCGAAGTGCTTTTGGAATAGGTCGCCCAAACTCACACTGTCTCCGGGAAAGATTGAACAAGTGCTTAATAATCCCCCCGTGTACATTATTCACGATGTTATCAGTGACAACGAAATTGAAATGATCACGAACCACACAAAATACAGAGTAAGCGAAACTAGTTCGATGGTATAATATAAAAACGTGCATGCCACAACTTGTCTAATAATAGTCTGGATTCTATTCAACCCTTCTTATCCTCTAGTGATTGCAAAACTTGACCAATATGAGCTCAGATTAGGCACGACCACACTCAATCAGTCGAGATATCTACGATTTCACCAAACTCATTTTTTATTTTTACTTTCAAGGACCAGGGACCAAGGGGAACAAAAATTTCTGCCGATTTTGCTGTAACCTAACAGTTTGGTCAACTCAGTATATATAGTTAAACTTAGCTTGGCATGTATACTCTTTTGGAGTGCTATTTTCTGCACCAGGGAGTCATTATTACATAACATCTCGATGGTTTTCCCCAGTCCATGAAGAAGAAGAAAAGTTATGCATTCACCAGCTCTTCCTTGTAGTACTAAGAAACACTGTCGTTATGATGGAGTTATGATGGAGGAAAGCAATGACATTTCTACCTACATAGTTAGACTGTGGTAGTTTTTTTTTAAATTTGTGTAAACTTATGTGTCTGATGCTGTACGTAATCGTTTTTGTAGCTTTTTAGATCTCATGTGGTTGATTCGCAGAATAAGAAATTTATAAAAATTGATGAACGAATAAGCAAGACGTATGTACGTTTGCTCTAATTGAAAGTGTATTCGTTTCGTGCTGAGCTGAGCTGGACCAACCTAAATGTGGACAATTAATGTGATATCGCCGTTTTAGTACAATACAAACAAATGTTTAGCGAAAATCCTATCGTAGAGCTATAATTCATGTGCCATTTTTATTTCCATGTCAGCACAGGTTATGTGTTAATATTAATTTTGTTTACTACATGGCGAGTTCATACTTTTCGTCATAAGACATCAAAGTTCATAATTCTTCACTTATACATGGGCGAGGCATTCAAAATCCATAGCGACATCTGCAGGAGTATTTCATTGCCACAGCATAACTTAATTATTATTATTGAGCATTATTCTCTACAGCATAACTAAATTTAATAATTATTTTAGAGCATGGATGTCAGATGGGCCCGATAGTATCGGCGTCAAAATCACAGCTCGCCTAGCAGCCCTAACTGGTCTCAGCATGCATTCTGCTGAACCATTCCAGGTTAGATCTTAAAAAGTTGTCTAGTGGCATTTAGCACACCCCAACAAATATTTCAAGCGATTACACAATAATTGAAACTCATATTTCAGTTAGGTAGGCATAACTACATACGGCTAGCTAAGCAATTTTTAGTAGATTTAGTCAGTTTACAATGTACTAAACCCAATTAATAGCAAACAAGAAAAGCAGGAATAAATACACAAAAACACTGTAGTTATGTACATTTTTCTGGTTCTATATCTTTATCTTTTAGTTTGTAACACAATAAACAGTACTTTTCTTAGTTCTGATTTAGGTTGTAAACTATGGAATTGGCGGCCACTATAAATCTCACTTTGATTACGTGGCTGTACGTAAATATATCTTTAATTTGTGTTAACTAAAATTGTATTACTTAATACTATCCTTTGTCATCTTAATAGAAACACTCTCTATTCTCCCCGGATCGCTTCATGAAACTTCGATTACTGTACCGTCATAGAAAGTTAGATACGACCTTAATTAGTTTTTTACATTTAATAAGCAAATTAAATTTCAACTTTTTACGTTAAGCCATTTCTTATGCCATTAACAGAGCTAGCTGTCGCTGTTAAATCTTTAACTACACGATGTCGGTGACTTCATTTTTTGCAGATATCTGTGTAAAATTTGTCCAAAATTGTAGAATGCTTCCAAACAAATTAAACACGTTTATCTTTAATCGATCATTTATATACATTTAGGATAACCAATTGGATACATTCCACGGTGCTGGAAACCGAATAGCCACTATTCTTCTTTATGTACGATTACCAGGCTTTGCATTAGTAATATCTATTAAAATTTATTTCATTGTAATTTCACTGTTCATTTTATATTCACTGTGAGCCTTGGCCGCGAGCTGTCAATTTGTATCTTAAAACTTTTACATAGCCTAAATCTCTAACCTAAGGTCATATAAAAATGAGAGCTCGGAGCTCAGTTTGATAAAGAAAAGTAAAAATGTCTCATTGCTGACTTGAGCGACTTCTCTCGAAACAATTGTGTGCACCTGTGTATTTTGCACAAGTTTTTTAGATGTCAGAGCCTGAACAAGGAGGAGCAACTGTCTTTCCTGAACTAAATCTTACCATGTTCCCGACTAAGGTACACAAACAGGCACCACCACAGTTACTTTAATTGACTCATCCCAGGTATTTTCTATTTAGAGGCTCCCTGGTCCCGGGTCGCAGAGACTAATTTCAGTAGATAAGCATTATGTTCAACAACAGATCTGGGAAGTTGAACAGCAGATAGCGGTGTCGATATTTATAAATTCAGAAATAAGTAGACATCTCAAAAAAGCAAAAGGAGCAAACCCGAGCTGATTTGAATGGCCGTTAAAGATGAATAGGAGAAATTTATGACCTACAATCTAGCATGGACAAGTAGAAATTTGACCAGATATGTATGCTTGTTCATTGATTTTAGCATGATGCATTGTTCTGGTACAATTTGCATCGCCACTGCTCAGGAAATCCACAGATGCTGCATGCTGGTTGCCCCGTTTTGACAGGCTCAAAATGGAGTAAGTTGGAAAACTGTCTGGCTCCCTCAAAAGAAGCTACGGAACACAGAAGTCTAAGGTTTTGGCGGACCGACCTATATTTACGCTATAACTTGAGGTTTTTTAAAATTGGCATTACCTGCCTGCCTAATTTCAACAAAACGGAATCGAGGTACGTTCTAACTTGTAATCAATTTATGTAGACAGGAGGATCCGGATACACAATTAAATTCATAAGCTTCTCTGGCTGAAAGTTGTATTGTATATGTTATTTGTTTCAGTTATGAATAAGTGGGTTCATACCCTTGGGCAAGAGTTCATCCGCCCTTGCAGTACAGGACACGGATATTCTCCAGTATCTCCCTACTTACTGGACGACAGCGAAACAGATACCACGATTCCAACATTCTAATGCTAATTCTTGACACTTCCCTGAGTTTGCTTTAGTGCTACAATAGTGTATTTTAATGCCGAATGCTTCATCCTGTTGCTCAAGATTAAAATAATTCATACAGTAAAAGTCTGTGAAGGAAGTCTCCAAAACAAAGGCGCTACCTCTGTCTGTTTGTCTTTTCTGGTTGTCCGTTTGTCCCCTTTTCTGCTCACCTCACATACTGGCTCATACCTTTCCGTTTGCCCGTACTCCGCTGGTCCGTTTAGGTTGTTGATTTATAGTTTTCCATTTTTCCTTGTTTTTCCGTAAGGAATGCCCGTTTACACTTCAACACTGCTCTACTTTTCCGGTTGTCCGTAAGCAACAATTATGAATCAATTCATAAAAGCAAACCAGACAAATGGACAACCGGGAAGAGGTATAAACTAGGCTTTACAATACCCTAAACTACAACTATCAAACTTTTCTTCAGACATTCAAACGGGAGATCCTAATCCTATAGCAACTTAAAAATTAACTGCAGTATTTAATAAACATTCCTGATAAGATAATAAAACATTTACATAGTAACAATGCCGCGTTAATACGCAAAAACAAACGCCAACGTTAGTTAAGAATGCTTATGTATTTTTTCCAAAACTGAAAATATCACAGGATTACTCAAACAGCTGAACACATTTGAAGGCTTCGACTCAGTAACAGTACTACTTGCAGCCGAGCAATTTGCAGGAGTCACAGCATTGTGACAAGCAACATTATGGCCGTTTCTTACTGTACCCCCCATATTATCATCATCATCATCATCATCATCTGAACTGTCATCAGAAAATCCCAAATCAATCACAGGGATTGAAAGAGTCGGTCCAGCCGACGTTGACTTAACATCAGCGTCAGCTTCTTCTTCCTCTTCATCAGAGTCCAGCCGTACAGCACAGTCAAACTGAAGAGTTTGAGATCTGGCAATTGATCGAGACAACTGTTCCCGATCGCTATCCTGAACATCAGCCGGTGTCCTCGTCCTGTCATTTCCTACAGTATCAGTGACGACCGCTTCGGCGTTTTCTGGCTGCAGGCCGTCAGAGGACGGCGACGCGGCAGCAGTCGACCTGTCGCCAGCCTGGAGATTTGACTGGCACAGATGCTGGAAAAAGCTGAGCAGAGGATCGTTACCGTCAGGAGGAGCCGGGGTAGGACTACTGCCGTCTTCAGTGTCAGCATCTTCCAAGAGAGATGGGAAAATGAGATTTCTCAAGGCAGTCTTCTGATCACAATCATCATCATCATCATTATCTTCCAAATGAACCAAACCAATAATTTCATCCGTTTCCGATGACTCGACACCGCCACTGAGGTTGGTTGAAGTTGACGCTTTCGGTTGGTCCTGAGATAAAGGGGCGCTTGAAGACGGATCTGGACGGCTGCTGCCTAAATAAACAAAAAGAATGGGTAAAAACCTTATAGGCAAGGGACAAGTTTCCATCTGCGTAGATATAGGCCTGGGATATAACGATATAAGTACAAGGCCCTTTTCCTGCCAGACATACCTGAACGGGAGGTCAAAATTCACTGACCTTTGTGGAAGCAAATTTGGGTACCCTTGTGGAAGCATTTTCTTAGCGATTTTTTTAGCAAAACCAACGTTTTTCGGACGTTTTCTAGCGAAAATAACGATTTAAAGTGAAAAATTCCAGCGAAGCCACAAACTTTTTTGGAAATATTGGTCGGAAAACCTATTTTTTGGCAGCTTTCCTACCCCCTATGACCAATTTTCTTACCTCCTGAGGGAGCAATTTCGGGACCCCTTGTGGGTGACTTCGCCGAGAGGGGAATTCCCCCCTGTCCACCTGTGCTGCCAGATAGAGATAAACTCCCATAACTAACTATCAATTTTGAGCAGAACATGCCAAGTTTTGCAAAAAACTTGTTTTTCTTATTGCAGGGCAGGGATTAGAGTATCGGCCCAAAAGCTCGGCCTTGAATTCGGAAACATTACATTTCAGCAAAAGTTTCTAATCAATCTCTGCGATGAAAAGTTACTACCGATGGCGAAAACTGTATCTGCACTATTGAAGTTCCTAATAGTGAGCCGAAGCCTCAACAACTGCATGAAACTAAGCTTAGGCCACAGTTTTGAGCCTCGATCTCGCCCAAAAGCCGAGACTTTGCCAGTAGCGGGCTAGAACAGCACTGGCGGTAAACTTTTATCATCTTGGCAGCTTGGGGGGGCGCGGAGCCTTCAGAAGTTGAAAAATATTTCGTTTTTGCAATACAATTGGTCTTCGAAACTTACATTATTTTCATTTTGCCGATTGCCGAACCGAGAAAATTTTAAAAAATATGTATATATACTACCAATTTTTATAGATTAGATTTTTTAGATTAGATTTTTCTAATAGAATCTAAAGAATTAGATAGATTTTTCACCGAAAGATCGGATGCATCTAAAGCCATTTCTTCATGAACGCAATATATACGCATGTCGTTTGAAAGTACAATTTATTGTTGACTTACCCATTTTCTGTTTTCTCCTTTATTTTTCCTACCTTTGAACAGCGAAAGGGGGGGGCGCTCCCCCCTCCCCTCCCCCTGGATCCGGCCCAGGCCCTGTTTCCGTTCAGCTCAAGAGTTAATATGATAATCTTTTTAGCTTACGGCTGGTTCATCCCCAAGAAAACTATCACACTCTTCTTATTCGCTAAGTATGCTCTTCTATATTCTTCAGGATATTTCTTAGGGGGGAGGGAAGTTTTATTACAAAAGTGTACCAAACTTTGGTATTTGATGTTTGGCATGGAAAACCGCGAAAAAGTTCAAAAGTTGCAGACATTTTTTGGTAAAAATGAGGCGGAGCTGGGAAAACTTTGAAAATTTTACTATTTTGGCAAAAACTTGGGCACCTAAAAAATCCCGGGCGGAAGGAGGCCAATTCGGGGGGGGGCAATTTAAGTGGGGGCGCCCCCCTTGAAAAAATACCGTGCTGTTCATCTAAACAAACAGAAAAAACCATGGTTACCTTGTTTACAATGCGCTGAAGCCACAGCTGATGTGCAAGCTGATTCCGTAACAATGACGACATTGCAAGCTTTCTGTGGGCTGGCGGTGACCTTCGTTTTAACCAAGTCCAACGAAAAATTGTTCCTGGTAGGAGAGGCAAAGCCGTTCCACTGCGGAGTAGCCAGACTGATGGGGTGATCAGCTGCTCGGATAGATGATTTAGCGGTACAGGCAGATACAGTAGCGATCTCAGACAGTATGCCAGACGGATAAGTCCTAGGACTGGCAGCCCTGTCAAGATCAAACGGATATTCAGATTTGGTAGGGGACAGACCCGTCCAAGCCAAGGAATTTAAGCCTGCAAAGGTAGGAGTTTTAGCAGAGACCATAGTAGGGACTGGTTGTGGTTCCGGTTTAGCTGACGTGTCGGGCAGGGATTGTGCAGCTAAGGAAAATGCGGAGTCTAAAGCTGCCTGGTCCGGAGAATGACCCGCCAGACTAGGACCAGCTCGAAATGACCAGTCACGATAAAGGTCAGCAGAAGCAGATGGTAAGGTAGTAGCGGAAACAGCAGTTGTGGAAGGGGGGAGAAAGGAGGCCGCAGAAACGGCAACCAGAATCTCATCCAAGGCAGCGGAAAATAGATCAGAGATCTCACTGTCAGCGGTGACAGCGGAAGCTGAAGAGATCACAGTCTGGGACGGAGAGGGCAGGGGAACAGCAATCGCAGAGTGATTGGAAGAGAGCGTTGGGCAGTCGTCGTCGTCGTCCTCTTCAGCTATTCGTCTACGCTTGCAATCTGAAACAGCAAAAGTACCCAATTAGCAAAGCGTATATTGTGTGCTGGGTTTTTACTGGGAGTGCCCCATTTTTGCCCCACCCCTCTCCACTCGACCACTTCCCCTCACTTTTTAAGCTTTACCACTCACCATATGATGCCCAGAAAATGCCAACTGGTCAAAAATCCAAAACCGTCTCCATTACTGGCCAAAAGTGATTTCATGTCAAGCTATTTCACTATTGATTTGATGTCAGTGACAATTACAAATCTATGCGATAAACTTGCCTTGTGTAAACAAAAAGTGTGCTCAAAATGTCAGGGAAAGCCATAAAATATGTCAGTAAAACGGCAATGTTTTTCGCCTGTACTGAATTTTGGTACCACAACTTAATTTATGACCCTTTTTAGCTTATTTAAAGTCACCTTTTGAGCAGAAAATCTAGGCGCACACCTTAGTCATTAAAACGAATATTCCACAAATCATGCATTTGTAGCAGGTCTGGAGGCGTGTTACAGGAGAGCAGAGTTCGGTTCTGAGCTGGCAGTGGAGATGGGCTGGGTTTGCACCCGAAACCCGCTACAGTTCGGTTAATGTTGAGTCTGAGTCGCTGTTGGCTGGGTTTGCACCCGACACCAATGTTCGGCAAGTTCGTGGAATGATAAGCTAGGATCTGAGAAGCAGCAGAGACTTTATTTAGCACACAGCACACCAGGGCAGAAACCGTCAACGTTCAAGAGCAAAGCAACAACAAAGGCAAAAGACAATCATAACATCAGTTTAAATAAGTCTTATTGGTTCCGCCCCTTTCGCTAAACTACGGTACTTGCTGACGCAGATTCGACTCTATTTTCGAGTCCAATATTCCTATTGTTGCTGAAGTTATAGTTTTTACACGTTAGAGGAAGCCTTCTTTCTAAACTTTTGCTAAACTTTTCATGTTTTTAGGCGATCTTTTTGACATAAAAGTTACTACAAAAACTACAAACTTTTGGGGGTTCTATTCGTCAAATTGTGAAGGCTGAGGTAATTCTCAGAATTTCCGTAAACCCAGCCCAACTTCGATTGCAGCAGCAAATAACAACATTACAACAACTACTCTGCTTTAGCCAATAGCCAGGAGCGCAGCTATCTTACGGTAGCTGTTACCAATTCAGTTAGAAAGCAAACTTTGCTGCAAGCGGCAGCCTCACAGAAACAGAAACAGCAATACCATCTAAGTTAAAACTGCAATAGGCAGTTACGTACGTTTAATTTTATTATAATTTTAGCTATGATCTTTTAATTTTAATTTAATTTCCCTTAGCTAGATTTGTTGTGAATGAGTGACGTCTGAATGACTTGAATCTTCGTATTCCGTTAGCTATGTTTAATTTATATATTGTTGTTTATAATTTTAACGTTTGTGACATCACTCACCGCTCGAAAAAGTCGAAAGTCCCCTTTCGAATTAAATATTTCAAATTCTGTATTTTCAAATTTTCGTTCTATAAACTGCCCTTATTACATCACAACTACACTACTTAAAATACAAAATTCAACACAACAACACAATGCACTGCAGTTATAAAACAGAATTACGGTCAATACGCATACGAACAGTTTCTGTTTTATTTTAATGAAAATTTTAAGGATGACCTGGAATCGTACCGAGGGCGTTCGGGTGGAAGGCCAAAATTTTTACCACTACACTATGGAATCTTAAAATTTTTAGTGTTGCTGACAGTTATATAGGTTCTGAATTTGTCAACGTGCACCTATACAGAAGCTTAGCATGCATGTGTATTGCAGGTGTTGTATGCACAGTCATAAACATACTGACGTAATATTATACAGTTACAGTTACGTATCAACTAAACCTGTCTAGACTAGACATGCATTCCTATGTATAATACGAATATGTAGGGATGTACCTATTGCTTTTTGGTGTGTCCACACGACGCTTACGTATTGAAATGTATGTGCAATTAAACTGTAAGCTGTGCATATGGCTATGAATGTATATTTATTCCCAAGAGTCTGAAAAATGTATGTAGAATGTAGAGCGAAGGTATATAGACAGGCTTAAGCTAAGCTTGTAGTGAAATTTTAAAGCCAATGTTTAGCGTTGATTTGTTCCTGCTAGTGAAATAAACGACATGCTTGAATTTGTAGCAGGCGTTATAGCAATTAGTACGTGACAAATTAAGTGCTAGTTTTTGCAATTAATATTATCTGGCAAAAAGTCGAATAAAGGAGGGGGTAGGAAAACAAAATTTTGACTTGATTCCCGTTGAAATTTAACATTTGATACAGGTTCAATTTTCACTTGATGGATAAATTGTTATAAACACCCCGGAAATTTTTCTATTTTCCTCTCACCCACCAAAAGAAGAAGAGCCCTCCTGGGCGAAAGGAGATCTTATGCCGAGGGGAACTTAAAATTCGTGAGCTAAGAAAGGCAGGAGAGCCTAGGAAAAGTGCGAACAACTGGCAGTAAAAGTTGTTGACGGGCAATGCAAGAGAAAGTAGAAATTAACGAGAACCAAAAGTTCGCATTAGCGGTTTCTTTTCTACTGGCGCAGTGCGCGATCGAACTGAAAGCAAATCCTTACGTATATTTTCGCGTGTGATTCTACGCCGTTCCTCGACTGACTTGGAAAAGAGCTCACATTTCGTCGAATAGCATTCTGTTATTTGCTGTATTTGAATAGTGCTAATTATATATATACGTTACCAGCGGTGCTCCAATATAGTCGCATTTGTGGGATTCAAATTGAGTGGCTGTACTACCAGGTGCTGACAAAAGGTATGACAAGTAAAGAAGATTCATTCTTATGGGGAAACGGTGGGGAATGGAAGAAGACGCCGACTTGACATAATTTTAACTAAAATTCCATATTTTATTCTCATTCTAATTTTACAACGACACGAACTAAACAGAACTCTAAACTCTAATTTTTTTCTAATTAAAAATTAAAATATTGCATTTTATGTTGAATCAAACCCCTAGAACGTAATTGCATAGGTGGATTTGATTGGGTGTGATTTTTTGTGGTCTCCGGAGAAATTTAAACGAAAGAAAAGTGCTATGCAGTCCTTCTACATAGCCGTTCAAGATTTCCTTCTAACTGCTTTTGCAGTTTGAATTGTTATAGCGTGTGGTATTTATATGTGGACTGCTAAAATTATGGAAATATAATAAGGTTGACACCATTCGGGTTGTAGATATATATACTTGATACATTTAATATGGTTATCAGACAATTTCGTCTTATTCTTAACAAAGAAGTATAAGGCGCTTTTTGATCTATTTAGAGCGAATGGCTGGTCCGGGAATCCGGCTGGGCGGGGTTGGGCGGGGGCGCGCCATCCCCCTTGATCCTCCCGGCGCTCGGAAACCGGGGCCTCAGATCCCCCTTACTTTGGAGTTCTCCGCTTGTCGGGTTGCGTTGAGTGGGATCGCTACCTTAGAGGGCTATGTCAACGGTATGATTCAGCACTGTGATATGCGAAAGGATTTTGCTCGGGAGGCCCTTAGTCATAGCATAGTGTTAACTGAGCTCAGCTGGGAAAAATGCCAGGACCGACTCAAATGGATTGAGAAAGAGGGTCGGTACCGGTTCCAGCTGTTCTAGGAAACTTTCGTAGTTGCCCGTAGAAATAGACAAATATTTTTGAATGAGAAAACTTTAGACGGGAAAAGAAAATTATTGGCAAAACAAGAATCAGTTGCATCAACTCATCTATAGCTTTTTGAATTTCAGATGGGTGAACCATCTCATCCTGAGGATCCTCATCATGCTGCGGGGAGGTGGGCATTTCGACCGACTGTAGAGCCCGAGGAGTGGCTTTTTTGTCCGGAAGTTGAAGAAAAACGACTTTCGGTTGAGACCGATTTTGATAATGTCAAATTGGCGATTGAGTCAAGAAAACCATTAAACGAAATCAAAGAGAAATTGAAGGAACTCCAGAAAAGCCTGGCTGAATTAAGAGCTGCCGTGCAGGAGGCAGAGGTGAACATGGCCAGGTCCCCTACTTAGCGCAACCTGTCAGCGGGGGGGGGGGGAAAGAAAGGATAACCTTCCGACCCGGGGTGGGGGGGTCGACCCTTGATGGAGGGAGAGATCCATCTAACCGATGATTGCTGTGAAAGAACAGAGAAAATCCAAAAATAAAAGGTATGCATAAATAAAATTTAAAAACTATAGATTTACTATATATAGCTTATTTTCTTGAATACGTATGCATGTCGTTACTTAACTAGGTCAGAGAATGGTATTATGCCTTAAGTTAAAGATGAGACTAAGTTAATTGATATAGGATAGGTCAAGATAAAAAGTCTAAATGATTATACTACTTAGTATTAAGGAAATCGAACTATAAATGCGGAATTGAATGGGAGAAATTTATTACAACCTATAGTCTCGTAATTTCTATAAATTTAGTATATATATTAGATTCATACGTACTGTGCATATGTACTGTATATATATAATAACTGTAGCGCGTTAATTTGCTAAAGCAATGGCAGACAGAGACTCATTGTAATTGAGCACTCATTTGATTCATGACCTCGAGAAATTTTAAACGAGATTAACTGAACTTTGAATCTACAACTTTTTCTTGTACTAAATTTCATGTACCAAAATATTGTCAATGAAAATTTTCCGAAAATATGTTTTACTGTTTAACCGAAGCGTTTAAGCAAAACAATTTACTGTGTCAAAACAAAATTTTTAGCGTGTCACCAAATTAAACATGTCAGCAACTTTCGTTTTCCTCCTAATCATTTTTCTGAATTCCTATTAATTAAATTTGTTAGAGTATGTACGTACGTACGTATGTCAACTGCAAATATTATAATATAATTGGCATAGGTTGATTTTTTTAACCATGTGAAACGTTTGTAATACCGTAAAGAATCTTTCAGACTTGGACTTAGAGAATTCTCGTGGTAATAATAAAACAGGGTGCAACTGTTCGCATGCGTTCGTATTCGTATGTATGCGTAATACATGAGCTTACGTACAATGACAGATACAGTTTACATACATATTATGCATGCATGCAGTATGAAAACATATCATTAACAAATATATGAATGTCCAAATATATATGTGAACAATGGCTATTTACAAAGCACACTACATACAACCAAAGGTATATCTGATTCTGTAGGTTTAGCTTTTCTTGGAGCCAACTATCCGAGGCGTTAACCAGGTATAGTTGCTCTTATTTAGGATGTTCTTTATCCGACACCACTATCCGAGGTGCTAACCTGGTATATATACGTAGTTTACTGGTATCGGCATACATCCTTGCATCCAGAGGTTTGCACCAGGTATGCATTTGAAATTATTCAAAAGTTGTTTCTAAACCATCAGATATACTGTTAAACTCTATGAAGCTTGAGAAGCAATTTTCAGACGCTTGCGAATATTGGCACTAATTTCTAGCTGTATTTCCGTTTGAGTACTAGCCTCAAAAAATATTTTGCTAGCTTGGGATGGGCCGACGTACGCCCATATCAAATTGTCACACCAAGTTTGAGAAACCTTCGGAGGGGTCATATTTTCTGCAGAAAAATTTAACTGTGG